>VDFB02118659.1:0-15350 GCA_007258455.2 Sequoia sempervirens
GTCAAACCAACAGAAGCACAAAAGGACACACACAAGGTGAATAATATGCAGTAAAACAAGATACATGATCATGCAATGGAAATAACTATAAGGAAGAGAAGTACAAATGAGCAAAAATAAAAAGGTGGATCAAGCTTAGACCATTTTTCCAACATGATGTGGATTAGATCTAGGTTGTTTTTCCAAAAAATGCATACTCACTCTAAGGTGACAAAACTCTTGGTTGTCCGTCAGGTGAGAAGTCCTAAAAGGTGAGAAACATACACTCATGGATGGTATGCACTCACACACACACAGGTGGCTATGGGGAAAGTCATGCCTCGAAATGGGCTTCTTGCTCAACCATACCAAATTTATACCTCCTGATAACTTTAATAAGGTGCCACAATGAAAATGCTTTTGAATTTCATGAAAAAATTTTGTTAAAGGGGATTTTAATCTGTTCATGTAAGGTCTTCTTCTTAGGGAGCATTGTGCCTAATGTCTCCAAGAGAGGAAAATTCAAGGTGTCAGATCATTTCCCATGGGATGCCTCATTTGCATCATGCCATGTTAGTAGATTGTACACTCTTAGACAACATCAAACCCAATGACACCACCAAGAAGAGGACACATCACAAGAAAAAAGAAAAATCACACCATGAAATTTTTTCCAAAAAATGTCATCTATGTATTCCCCAATTTAAAGTAGTTGCTACACCAATACTATGAGAAATTTCTTTAAAGTAGCAAATGGTAAATGAAAGAAGACATGAGAGCCAACATGGAAATCCCTATGCCAAGTCATATGTTTCTTAATTGAGCTACATCATGAATAAGTATGTCACATGCGAGTCAATCTTAAGACATGTCATACACATCCCAAGCTTGATCTTATATGTTCATGAAAGGTTAACAAATAGTCAAAAGAGACAATGACAAGTGGCATACGAGGATAAGGCTATCTAACCCTTTTCCCCCACTTAGTGCAGGACAAGGATGAGTCGAATAGGATAAAAGTAAGTATCAGGTAGAGGAATTAGGTGCTTCAACACAAGGAAGAGCACCAGACTCCTTGAGATGTTGAATTTTGTTGTGTAAAGTCTTAGATGAAAGTGGAGAGAAGGGAGATAACCCTAGACCTTTCTTGAAAGAGTATTATATGTCGGTTTGTTTCATTTGTGCATTGTTTCCATGTGTAGGAGGGAGATTGTATCCGATACCAAAACAATCATCCAAGTCAAATGAAGGGAGTTTATATTTCTAAGAAGGATCAGTGTATTTGACAAGAACACAAATCCTTGTTAATGTTATGTGTCTTCTCCCCATGATGGATGGGAGTTAGATAGCCCCCATCACTATCATAGGTTAATGTTGTTGATGTAGAACCAAGTTGAGCATATAAAACACAAGGTTGTTTTGGTTTAGGTTGTGATATTTTGCACTCTCCCCTAAAGGAATGTGTGAAACCCCAATCTCTACTAGAACTTGTGTCTGAAAATGAATCATTTGTATATGACTCTTTGGACCATGAGGGTGAGAGTTGAGAAAATTTATTGAAAGGAGGCATAGAATCTAACGACCCCCAATTATCATGAAATAGTTTTTTTGTAGGTGAAAAATTAGCATCAACTCGTATAGGTTCAAGTTTTGATCTAGGAATGAAAGGATTAGGGGAGTTGGAAATGTTGTGATCAATTGATTCATAGCTTCGTTCATCTACGTCAACCATGTATATCTTGTTATTGTACTCAAATTTTATTATACGATGGAGGGTAGATGGGACTCATTTCATAGCATGAATCCATGGTCTCCCTATGAGAAGATTGTTTGGAAGGGGTCCTTGTATGATATGGATAGAGGTAGGAAACACTATAGATCTAACCTCAATAGGTAATGTGATCATCCCTAGTGGTTTCCTATTAACATTTTCAAAGCCACGAATATGATCATTAAGTTGAATGAGATTTTTGTCCATGCCAAGTTTTTTTAGGAGGTCCATGCTACAAACATTCATTTCTACTCCATCGTCGATGAGAGTGTGTCTAACTAAGGTTTCATTAATGATCACCTTTTTCATCAAGGGATCATTCTTGTTTTGAATCTCAAGTGAGGGTAATTCATGTTTAGGGAATGTGATTTATGACTGGGTGACTTGCATGGGATGAGAGGAGGATGTTACATTATTTGATTTTATGTAAGATTGGATCTCCTCCTGCTTTATTTGCTACATTTCTTGAAATAGAAACTTGAATGTAGGTGATAGTTGAATAAGTTTCCATACAGATATATTAGCAGGAGTCATTTTAAGGTCCTCAACACTATGTACTCTAGGTTGAGAAAAAGGTAATGGCGTGGAAGTGATGTGTGGTCCCCTATATGTTTGAGTCACTAAGTTACAACTTAGCTCCTCCAAAACATTGTTACGATTAGATTGTTGGATGTTGTGATTGTGTTGTTGATATGTGGTTGTCATTGATGTCAACACTATTAGCATCTGATGTATTGAAGGTTGTATATGCCAAGGATATTGAGAAAATTGCAAAATAAAGTATTCTAGGTTCCCAGTGGAACTGTGAAGGTCATGAAGGTGTCTTGTTTTGTACGTTGAAGATCAACTATTGTGGACTAAAGGGTTTTCTGCTAAGTGTATCTAGTCCATCCACCAGAAATTTTAGAGGTCCACGTGAAGATTTGTTTAATTTTTGAAGATTTGTGTTCTGACAGTATTTCTGTGGGTTTTTTTAGTGTTCATGATTAAAGTTAGTATAATTCTAGTAATTCTAGTTGTTGTGGATGTTTCTCTATTGTTTCTTGGTTCTCGTGGATGTTTCTAGATTGTGATATATCTTTATTGCATGTCCGCATTGATCGGTGTGCTTGTGGTTGAAGATTTTTCTCGGTATGTTGAGATTTTCATGTTCTTGGCCGACATGATGGTTTGTGGTGTGTTGCTTAGATCATAAAGATATAATTTTGAATTTTTGGCACACTCGAGAGGATATTATTTTTGGGTCATACCATGGTATTGAGAATTGATGGTGTTTGATCCACATTGAAAATTTATTTGTAAATTTGGGCCGACATTGAAAACATGTTTTATATTTATGGTTGACTAAGTTGTTGATGTAATTTCATATTTAGGATATATAAGAGCGATTGTTTATCAATGTAAAGTGTGCTTTCGATGTGCTCCTATGTATGGTGAATATCATTTTGATTCTGAGGCGAGTGTAGAGAAAAGAGTGGCAAGTGTGAAAGAAGTTTGATGAAGAGTGAAAGAAAGCTTTGTGTGTAACAAGAACTATAATTAGGCTTTTGAAGAAGCTATTTTCTTAGTTCTCAATTTTGGATGGTTTTAATCAAACCTTTCTTTGAATGATGGAGTCCCTCTTTTTGTATTTGGCTTGATGATCTCTAGGGGGGCACCTAAATGCATGTGCATTCCCACATTATTTTTATACTTTTAGCAGGCATAATGTGTGGACTAACATCCACCATGGTTTTCCCCTAACGAGGTTTCCACATAAAAATGTTGGTGTTCTCACATTATTTTTGATGTGTTGATTGTTCATGGTTTATTTTTCATTCATTAGATCTAAGATTAAGTTAAGTATAGTTTATAAAAGTTTGAATATTTTGTGACAACTGATTCACCCCCCCTCTCAGTTGTCTATCCTTTTTTTTCCAACAATTGGTATCAGATCAAGTTCCTTTGAAGAATTTTAAAAGATTGAGGTGATCTGAGATGGCATCATACAAGAAGGACAGTCCTAGATTCGATGGAACAAACTACTCATTGTGAAACTGGGATGGGAGTTTCATTTGAAGTGTATGACTGGTGACAATTACGGAAGATTACAAAACAGAGATATTTTATTCCTGGAATGGTGCCCCTTTGTTATTGAGTATTAAAGAGGCTAGAAGAATAATGCTCCAAGCTAGGAGGCTTTGTTGGGTGCTCCTATGATTGAAATGACAAATGTAATTTAGGTCCTAAAGATAGCTCATGAGATGTGGGCAGAGCTAGAAACTTTGTATGGGAGATGTACATGTGTGAGATGGCTAAGCTCTGAGTTTGAGAAAGGAAAGTATGAAAATGTAAAGATGGGTGAGATGAAAATATTTCTTCTTTATGTAGAGAGTAAATGGAAATGGTGATGGGTATTAGATGTGTTGGTGAATTCTAGATGAGGGAAGAAATTGTGGCTAAAGTGCCGGATCATTTGCCTCCCTCCTACAAAGCAAAGGCTCATGCTATTGAAGAAACCAAATCATTAACAAATGTGACAAGGGATACACTGATTGGTAAACTTGTTGCTTTTGAGTTGAGTGAATTTGGTGATTCTGTTGCTAAGACTAAAACTACATTCAAGGCTACTATATCCAGAAGAAACAAGCAAAGATATGATCCGGGAGAGAGTTCCAGAAAGACATTCAAGTATGAGGAAGAAATGAAATAGTTTGAAGATGAATAAAGAGAGGTAGAAGATTTGGAAGCACTGATTGTGAAGAAAGAAGGTAGAGGACAAGGTAAGTATAAAGGAAAGTTTCCTATCAAATGTTTTTCTTGCAATAAAATAGGTCATTTTGCATCAAGGTTTCCTAAAAGAGTTCCTAGATCTAAGCCTTACAAATCTAGAATCCAAAAGAAATGCTACTTTACTGAAGAAGGAGTGACTAATGATGAGTCTGATAAAGATAATGGAAATGAAGATGATTGGGTTTTCATTGCTATCAAGGAAAATATTCATGTGACTACTGAATCTGCTAAAGTTGAGAAAGCTCTTATGGCAGAATTGAAGAAAAGGATGAGTGGGTCATTGACAGTAGGATTCTCACATCATATGACTGGTGATAAAATAAAATTTGTAAGTCTAGAGAAGTATGGCAGTGGGGTTGGAAGATTTGGAGACAACAATGCTTGTGTGATTCGTGGCAGAGGATCTACTTGTATTGGTGGTAACCAGAACACTGATGATATTTTTTATGTTGAAGGATTGAAACACAACCTGTTGAGTGTTGGAAAGATGGTGGATAAGGGCTATGATCTTCAATACAAGGATGGAAGATGCAGGATATATGGAAGTTCTAGAAATATAATTGCTTCAAGTAAATAGACAAAAGGTAATGTTTTTCACCTGAATGTTGCTAGTGAAATTTGTTTAATTGCTCAAATAGATGGAAGATGGTTATGGAATAGAAGGTTGTGTCATGTGAATTTTGATAACATTGTCAAAATAAGTTCCACTCAAGCAGTAAGAGATCTACCTAAGCTAGTGAAGCCTACTAGCACAATTTGCAAGGACTGTCAAATGGGAAAACAGACTAGAGTTTCTTTTCGAAGCAAAAAACATCATTCAAATGGATTATTGGAGCTTGTGCATCTTGATCTATGTGGTCCTTCAATTCAGGAAGTCTCCATGGTGAAAGGTACTTTTATATTATTGCTTATTGTGATTACTCTAGAATGATATGGGTTGCTTTTCTTAAGAAAATGTGAAGCATTAGAAAAGTTCAAAAGTTCAAGGCTATGGCGGAGAATGAGAAAGATCTAAAAATAAAAGATTAAGTTCAAAGCGAGAGGTGGGTAGGTTCACCTCGGGGGTTAATTCTTTCTAAGAGAGAATGGAATGGGGAAGATAGTTTTACGCTCCCGAACCCCTCAACATAATGGAGTTGTAGAGAGGAAAAGAACAAAACAATTACGGATCTTTGCTAGAACAATGATTGAGAGAAATGTGCCTCACATCTCACGGAGTGAAGTTGTAAGCACTATTGTGTACACATTGAACCAAGTAAATGTAAATGGTAATTAAGTGAGACTCCTTTTGAACTATGGTTTGGTTATAAAATACTCATTTAAATATTTCAAGATCTTTGGAAGCAAGTGTTACATTAAGAGGGATGACGATATAGGCAAGTTTGATGTAAGAAGTGATTAAGGAATATTTCTAGGCGACTCTACTAGAAGCAAGGCCTACCAGTCCTATAACAGAAAACTGAGAAAAATGGTTGAGAGTGTAAATGTCAGAGTTGATGAGGATTATGCTAAATCATCCAGATATTATGGATATGATTCAGAAGAAGACAATACAAACAAAGGGAAGAATGTTTAGACACAAAATCAACTTCAAATTGTGCCATATGTTCTGGTAAGACAACTTCAATTGTTTCCAGTAAATCAAGGTAGTCAGGACGCAGAGACAAGTGCAAATACAAAAGAAAGAACAGAAGAATCAGAAGTTTGAGAGAATCCTAAAACTCCCAGGTATGTAAAGCTCAATCATTCTGAAAATAAAATTATAGGAGACAAGAATAAAGGTGTGCAAACTAGAAGAAAGATTGTAGAAGAGTATTTCCTGATATCCAAGATTGAACCTAAATATGTCAATGAAGCTTGCAATGATGAATACTGGATGGAAGCTATGAAGGAAGAATTAATGCAGATTGAAAAGAAAAAGACATGGATACTTGTTCCTAAACCTAAAGATAAAAATGTGATTGGTACAAAATGGGTCTTTCGGAATAAACTAAATAAACAAGGTGAAGTGGTTTGGAATAAAGAAAGACTAGTATGTAAAGGGTATTCACAAATGGAAGGTATTGATTTTGAAGAAACCTTTTCCCCTGTTGCCAGAATTGAAGCTGTAAGGTTATTTCTTTCTTATGTTGCATATAAGAATTACAAAGTCTATCAACTGGATGTGAAGTCAGCTTCTCTGAATGGTGAATTAGAGGAAGAAGTATATATTAAACAACCGGATGGATTTTAACTGACTAACAAGGAAGACATGGTTTTCAAATTGAAGAAAGCTCGGTATGGACTCAAGCAAGCCCCCAAAGCCTGGTATGCTAGATTGGAAAAATACTTATTAAACCTTGGATTCAATAAAGGTACTGCTGATAGCAACTTGTATTTCAAATTGGATCATGACAAAGAATTAATTATTGAGGTCTTTGTTGATGACATTATTTTTGAAGGAGGTGATAATTTATGTATGAAGTTTGTTGAGGAAATGAAAAATGAATTTGAGATGAGTATGATTGGAGAGATGAAGTTCTTTTTGGGATTGCAAGTTACTCAATTAGACAAGGGGATTTTTATATCTCAGTCCAAATATGTGAGAGAGCTACTATAGAAGTTTGGCATGGAAGACTCAAAGCCATTTGGTACTCCCATGGTAACCGGTTGTAAGTTGACACAGTGATTCTGCAGGAAAATCAAACAAGATCTGAGATCAATAGTTGGTTGGATTTCTCTATTTAACTTAGACTAGACCAGACATTATGAATGTTGTATGTATAGTTGCTAGATTTCAGGCTTATCCAAAAGAGTCTCATATGACTGTTGTAAAGAGAATCTTTAGATATCTGAAAGGAGCAGTTGATTTTGGACTTTGGTATCCTAATGATGATGATCTTACTTTGAGTGCATATCTGATGCGGATTGGGGAGATGTAGATGATAGGAAGAGTACTAGTGGTGGTGCCTTCTTCTAGGGGAAGGAGAAGTTGGTGGTGTCTTGTTTGAGCAAAAATACAAAATTCCATTTCTCACATCTATTGTTTGAGGAGTAAATTGTGCTACAAACAAAACATTACTCAAGTGATGTGGATGAAATAGATGTTGAAGATCAAGTGGTATATGATGAACCTATTTCCATTTACTATGACAACTCAAGTGCAATAATCATATCAAAGAATATAGTACTACACTCTAAGACCAAGCATATATCAATCAAATTTCACTTCTTGAGGGAAAAAGTAAGTGAGAAAGAAGTCAGACTGGAGTATGTACCTACCAAAGAGAAAATTGCAGACATTTTCACCAAGTTGTTGTTGAAGGATACTTTTGAGTATCTCAGAGGGATGATAGGGTGATTACCCCTCTTGATATAAACTAAAGATGCATTTTCTTGCATCAATTTGTGTCTTCATAGATATTTCCTTGTCACGGATTGATGTTTCTATAGTTTGCTACTTTCGGGGAAGTAATTGATGTCACGGAGAATATGTGGTTGGGCTTGTATGTGGGAAGATAATGCTTATCTTTTCCATTGATGTCAAAGGGGGAGAAGAATCATGTGAAAAAAATTTGCTTACTTGGAGTGAAGAATCATGTGGGGAGAAGATCATGTAGAAGAGTTCAAGGAAGAAGAGTCAGAATCTAAGGAGTAAGTGTTGATTGAGAGTTGGGTTGATGGTGTTTTTCACATCATGTGTTGTCATAAATGCCAAAGGGGAGGTGTTGGATGTTGTGATTGTGTTGTTGATATTTGGTTGTCATTGATGTGCTTACTATTAGCATCCTAATGTGTGGAAGCCTATATACATGTAGGATATTGAAGGAAAAGTGCTAAAAGAAAGTATTCCCGAGTTCTGATGGGCATGAAAGGTCATGAGGTGTCATGTTTTGTCGTTGAAAGATGCTTTATTTGTGGAATAAAGGTTTTCTATTGAAGTGGGAGGGTTGATTAGGTATGTCCAGTGTTCCTGATTAAAGTTGGTATAATTCTAGTAATTCTAGTTGTTGTGGATGTTTCTCTATTCTTTCTTGGTGCTCGTGGATGTTTCTAGATCATTTTATATATTTTTTTCACATCTACATTGATCGGTATGCTCGTGGTTGAATATTTTTCTTGGTATGTTTGGTTTTTGTGTTATTGATCAACATGGTGGTTGTGGCATGTTGCAGATCCTTAATGATTTAATTTTGAATATTTTGCATGCTCGAGGATAATTTTTTGGGTCGCATCATGGTATTGGCCAATGGTGTTTGATCCACATTGAAATTTTATTTGTAAATTTGGGCAAACATTGAAAATATGTTTTATATTTTTGGTCGACTAAGTTGTTGATGTAATTTCATGTTTTAGATATATAAGAGTGATTGTTTCATTGGTGTAAAGTGTGCTCAATGTGCTCCTATGTGTGTATGTGTGAATATCATTCGATTGCAGAACAGTGTGTGAAGAAGAGTGAGTGAAGTGTGAAGAAGTTTGATTGAAGAGTGAAGAAATTTTTATGTGCTTAACTGGAACTGTAATCAGGCTTTTGAAGAAGTTATTTTCTTAGTTCACAATTTGGATGGTTTTAATCCAAACCTTTCTTTGGACAGTGAGTCCTCTTTTGTATTTGAGCAATGAGCTCTAGGCAGTGTGCCTGAATGCATGTGCATTCCTATTATTTTTCATTATACTTTTAACAGGGTATACTATTGCGGACTAACATCCAACGTGGTTTTTCCCCTAACAAGGTTTCCACGTAAAAAATATTGGTGTTCTCTGTGTTTCTAATGGGTTGATTGTTTATGGTTCATTTTTCATTCATCAGATATGAGATTAAGTTAAGTATAGTTTGTAAAAGGTTGAATATTCTGAGACAACCGATTCACCAGCCCCCCTCTCAGTTGTCTGTCCTTGTTTTGCCAACATAGATTGCATCATGGATTTCAAGAAATATCTTAATTTTTTGTGTGATTCACTAGTGGGAGGTGACTTAGGAAGCTCACTAATTAAAGGAGATCCCACTTGTATCATCATAACCTCAAGAATCTTGTCTTTATTTGCATGAATTGTTAGTGAAGAGGATTCTAATGTTACTTTATTATCTTCACCTAGGGAAGGTTTAGTGTTTGAAGGATATGTGTCAATGTTCACATTTTCTTTCACCATGATATTCTCCCTAGGAGGAGAGTTTTTAGGAAAATGACAAGCCAAATTTTCTTGACAATCAAAGGTTGGTTCTTATAAAAGGACTTCATCACAAGTAGGGGAATGATCAATGGTTGAATTTTCTTGCTCAATAATGGTTTCCCTAGGAGAAGGGGGACAATTAAGATACTCATGACCTTCACTGATTATTTTTTCTAACATCAAAGTATCTTCTTCACAACTAGGAGAGATACTAGGAGAAGAACAAACATTATTTTCATGATTACCTATGGTTGTGTTGTCTTGTTTATCAATGTCTTGTCCACTAAGAGAGGTAAGAGGAGAGAAACAACTAGGATTCTTAAAAATCTCATTGATTGGTTCTTCTACCAAAATATCTTCATCACCAATAGGAGAGATATTAGGAGAGGAAAAAATATGATTGTTAGGAATGTCCAAGGTTGTATTCTCTTTCACTAAAACACTCTCATAGGGAAAGGATAGGAATTTTTTCTTGGCATGTCTAAATATGTAAGACACTAACATTGTTTGAACAAAAATAAAAAGCACATGTAACCATTTCATGCAATGTTTCAGCAATCTAAACAATGTATATCCAAAGATGAAAAACACTTTTATCCAATGTATGCAAAACTTTAATAATGTAAACAATGTATATCCGAGAATGAAAAACACTTTTATCAAATTTATGTAAATTTTGATGAATAGAAACATTGTGTATGCAAAAGTGAAAAGTAATTTTATCCATGTTATGCAAAACTTCAAAAATGTGAGCATTTTCAAATCTAATGATGCTTGTAATTGAAATGATTTCAAAAATGACTACCCTAAATTGATGTTTTTGACCTAGATGCATAAAACAAATATTCTCAAAACTTTTTAGACTTATAGTATATGATGCTAGGAGGCTTAGGAAGCACAAAAATGAGGTTTCTTACGTTGTAACAGATAGTTAAAAATCTGGACTAGGACTAAGTCACCTAGAATGGCGAATGAGTCCTAGTAAGGGTTTTTTTCAAAAAAATAGAAAATTTCAATTGGTTTTGATGATTTTTAGTATGTATGACCTGAATACTAAAGGAAAATGCAGTTTTTAGATGTTTTTCAATGATTTTAGATGCAAAAATGCACACTATATGCACTTTCAAGCTAATTCTACGATGATGATGGACTCCAAAATCAGAAAATGTGATGTTCGAAGGTCAGGTTCACTAAAATTTGAATAAGGGAAATAGAGTCACAACTTCCCTTATCCACACCTAAAGGGGAATGAACGAAGAGGGATCTGATTTTGAAAAGTTCACACTCAAGAACAAATCCTTGAGATTCCAATGCAAGAGAGATCAAAATCTGTCAAAGGAGATTGTTCATAAGGTAGGAAATTGATAAAGAAGGTTAACTAATAATTGATCGCGGGGAGCATCAGTGGTGTAAGGGCAATCTTGCATCACCCAAAAATAGTTAAATTTCAATTTTCCTTATTTTTTAGATGTTTTTACATTTTTGGATACCCTTTCATCATAATGGAAATTCCCAATTTATGGTTTTATTTTTTCCTATTCCCTGGGTTAGAAAGATATTGCAGGAGTTTAGTTTCACAGTTGCACACAAAATCTTTCAAAGTTGATTTGAGGCACTTAGAGTTCCTAGAACGGCCCTAAAACTCACTGAAATCAGCGTAGAAAATTTTGAGCGCGTTATTGACTTCAAGACCTTTCCAATGGTTCAAACGGTTCACGAATCGGAGTCTCGGATCAAAAGTTATGGCCCCGGGAAGTTGGCACACTTTCTAGAAGATACAATTGCAAATGTTCTTTTGGAATTTGAACTTCAAGTTGTAATTTTTTGGCGCCAAACCACCTAAACTCAAATTTGAATGTTGTTTTGGTTCCAAACTAAAGAGGAGCTCTATTTATGGGCGGGTTTCTAATTTTTGGGTAACTTTTTGGGGACAAGCTCGCATATTGCAAAAGGGTGATTCTGTAGCTTTCTGTAACTTGCATGTGTTGTAGAACTTGGGGATTTAAGATCCTCTACATGTAAGAAGCTCCATTTTATGAATAATAAAATTATTCTCTTGTTTGTGGGTTATTTTCTAAGTCTTGGGCTACACTCATCAATGTGCAAAGAAACTTGGAAAATGTAAAATTGTTTGAAAACACACTATGATATAGAAAAAGAGCTAGCCTAGATATCTTGAACAAACTATAACAAAAATTAATGAGATTGAAGAGGTGCACCTGGAAACTTGTAGAGGCTAGGATGAAGACTAGAAATGTTGTTGATTCTAGAATTTTAACCTACTGGGACTCATACGCCATTCTAGGTGACTCAATCCCAGATCTAAAAAATTATGTCAGGGCTCGTTTCAGCCAAATGGGTGTCTAAATCTACAAAAATATCTAAAAAATATGTACAGTGAGAATCATACACTACTACTTGCGTATGAGTCCACTTTGGCTTTTTTGAAAATCCAAAAGTGGAAATGGAAGCTCTCAGTTTGCTCTTTTTGTTCCTCTAGGTGTCTGGCTCGGAAACTCTGATTTCTGACAGTGTAAGTGACTTTTTGTGAATATTTTGACTTTGCAAATAAGGAGATGACTTCAATAAGTTTGAAAATTATTCTTCAATGATCTCCAAGCCTTCAAAGTACTTAGATCTACAACCACACAAAGGAGAGAGAAATATTGAATGTTAGGGAATAGGGGTTTGCCTTGGTCAAACCCCTTTTAGGTAATTAAACCAAATGAAGAAATAAGATCAAGCATGAACATGAAATGAAGGAATTATAAAATTTCCATGATGATAGATCTTTAATTTTTGTAGCAATAGATGAAGAATCTTCCCTTGAATGCCTTAAAAATCTATCTTGATGACTTAAAATGCTAAAACCCTAGCTTGCTTGACTTGAGAAAGATGATGAATGTTGAATGAATTATGAATTGGGGTTTAAAATCTTGTTTATATAGGTAGTCCACCTAAAATTCCTATTAAATTGATCCCCAAGGCCGACATGGAGGAAAATTAAACTTAAAAGCCATTTTTTTTTGCTCAAACCTCAAAAATGGCCCAAATGGGATGAAGTCGCCAAGCTGGGTAACTTAGTCCCACCTGGATGGGACTCATTTTCCCAAAGTGGTGAATGGGTCCCATAGGGGCTCTTTTGCCAACTGGGATGTTAGGGAGTGAAGAAATCAAGTTTATATGATGATTTAATCAGGTTTTTAATTAAATTATGCCTTGAGATGCATAATATGGGGTCATAGGGGCCTATTAATGATGATGTAAAGGGAAATTAGGGCTAGGGACACAAAGTTTAATGTGAAAGTGTGATTAAATACACTTTACAACATTAAAATGAGGTCCACATAGCCTAGAAAGGTAGAAAATCTAATGTGAATGTGTAAGACACATTACAACACTAGATTAAAACCAAGTTTAATTTACAAGCCTTCTAAATTAATGTGAGAATGCAATTAAATACATTTTACAATATTGAATTAAGGGAAAGATAGGTCCATTAGGCTTAAATGCTTAATAAAATTCTAGAAATGTGTCAAGATGTGTAAAACACCTCACAACACTAGACCAAGGAAAAATTAGGTCCAATTTATCATTAATTATTCCCAAATCAAGCAAGGAAAAAGGTGCACTTTTTTAGTGTCCACAATCCCTATTGAAGCCATTCTTGAGCGTGTTCACCTTTTCACCCTCTTTCAAAAATTGGTCCATGTATTTCCAATAATGGCCCTTAGGCTTATGGGGAATGCACACACCCTTCAACAGAAGCCTCATCACCACAACAATAAGCTCAATAGTCACCATGAAGGAGTACCCGCCAACAATGACAATTTCATTCGCCTAGGAAGTAGCAAACTCCACATAAATCTTGGGGTCAGGCCCATGCATGCCTTCCACATACGAGGAAAGATTGCCCTGTTGAATAATGGGCCAAACTTCCTTGTCCTATTTCCACATCTCATAATTAGTAGGTTCTTCCTGAACCAGTTTCCCCCATGGAAAAATTTGCAAACTCTAGAGCAAAGAAACCCAATTTGTAGAAATGACATGACAAATACTAGAGCCACAAGTAAATGTGTTTATGAAAAAATACTTAAAGGGATCAATTTTTCATAAGTGAAAATCATGGAAAATATCAAAGAGAGCTGACAATGGATCCAACTCGATCCCAATTTGGTAGTAATTTTCCATCATAATGAATTAATTCACACACATGCCCAGGGGTACAAAAAAAATAATCCCACATAACTAAGTTTAGGGTGAAGGCGCCAATGTTAGCAAGCACGTTGGAAACTTTATTGCCATTTCTAAACACATGATTAGCTATGCAATTTTTGAGGGAAATCATAAGATTACGAGCTGGCAACATGGGGTCCCAGAGTGACCAACAAGGATTAGCCTTCCCTATCAGCATGAGGATGGTATTTTTGGAATCTCCCTCAATGACCAAGTTGGAAAGCCTAGGTTGCGTGGTAATCTAGATTCCATGAAAAGTTGTTGCCACCTCAACAAAGCTAGGTGATTGCACCCCCAAGTTCTCTACATACGCCAATTCTAATTTACCCTTATGATCATGAATGACCCCACCCCCACCTGCCCAAACTAGGTTAGGTTTGAATGAGCTCTCAAAGTTCAGCTTCAGCCATCTAGGTTTGGGGGCACTAGGGAGTACTACTCCTATCCGATGGAATGCGAGAACAAAGAGCATTAAGAACCTTAGAAAAGTTCCAAGTAGATGCAATAGAAACCTCTGATTTATTAGGATTTCTTTTGGGCTTGTAGGAGGTAATGGAAATATTCTCAACAACCTGGTTAATAAGCTTATTGGCCACCACCATCCAGGGGGATTTTTTGTCTCTGAAGACCATGTTATTGCACTCCTTCTAAAGTGCCCATCTAGTGAAGAAAAGAGATTTCCACCAGAGCTCAACCAGCATTGGGTGAGAAATTGGCAAGCACCAACTATCCAAAATACCATTAACATCTTTCTTCCATACCCAATAGACGTTGAAAAGAGATTGGATTTTTTTCCTAACCAGCCAAGAGTATGAAGAATGGAAAAGTAGGTGGGAAATGGAATCAACTTCACTCTCACAAAAGTAATAGTGATTACCAAGATGTAATCCTTTCTTCTACAAGTTATACAAGGTGAGAATCCATTTATGACTGACAGTCCACCAAAAGAATTTGACTTTAGAGGGAGAATTCCATCACCAAATTTCCATCCAATCAAACAAGGGATCCCAAGTGCTGGAAAGAGTATTATATTTGGTTTTAACAAAGTAACTCCCATCCTTAGAATCTTCCTAAACCAAAGATTCTGACAAATTAGAAATAAAGAATTTGTGATTCTTAACATTTCTAAGTAGCTCTTCAGGAGCTAGACGGAGGGGGGGTCGAACCAATTGGGATCAATCTTCCATCTAGGCAGATCAATAGAAGTATCTAGGTAATCAAATGCCTTAACCCCAAGCTGAGCACAAAGATCTATCTTTACCGTAGAAAAAACTGGATGAAGAACAAGAGCCAGCGAGGAAATCCATCTATCATCTCGGAAGGAGACCAAAGTACTAGATTTTACCTACCAAGAGGAGTCGAAAGAAAGAAAATTCTTGGACTTTAAGAGATTATTCTAGATAATAGAGCCTAAAGGAAGAACATTGTTATCCAACAA
>VDFB02118660.1:0-26223 GCA_007258455.2 Sequoia sempervirens
GGCATGAATCTTCACCACAATTTGCATCGTTAGTACCCAAACCTCGAGTACCCACTTGTGGCAACTCTGTTGAAACCTCATCTCTCGGTGAAATCTCTGTCCTCTCATGCCGATGCAAAGTTTCATCACTGCTGTCATGAAAGTCAGAGCTGTTATCAGTGCTGATAATAACTTCTTGAGCACTATGAATATCATTCTGGAATTTCACCATACTATTTTCATGTTGTAAGATTTCCTTATCAACAACAACTTCATTTTCAATCTCATGCCTATCTGTAGACTGTAGGTAATTCTCTGCACCAAGTCTCTCATTTTTGCTTCGTGGTAAGGATCGTCCTGAAATGTAATCTTGATACTGCCGCAAACCACAGGCTAATCTCCGTTGTGAAGGCATGAGTTTTTGCTGTGTATTATTCAAGATGCCCTCAACATTGATCCTAACTCCACCATACCATAAGTGGTGAAGCAATACACTGGGACCCATCCAAACGGCCGTGCTAACTCTGTCTCCACCTGGATCCCAATATAGACCGAACTCGTGTCCATCCATCATGAGGAGGTAAGAATAACTAGAAGCATCTGCTACGTAACATCTCTCTATAACCTCCGCTAAACTCTCGTGGATGTGATATCCACCTGTGCCATCAAGCCTGCTGACATTATAATCCATCTGTAACCCTGTGTCCATCAGTAGTCTCTGAGACGACGAAGCAGCAAACCTTGTTGGATACACATCAGCCTGATGGTAGACTAAATACTGATCCTGCAAGCACTCACCCGCCAACAACTGAGTCGAGTATTTGCAACCACTAGTTCCGTCTACTGAAGATGGTAACTCTCCATCCAAAAAGGGATGGTATATGTCCTGAACCAATCCACACTGAATGCCAACAAATCCTCTGTATGTGGACTAGAAGAGAAGTGTTGAGCACTCCTCACAATGCTCGCCTCAGTAAACTCCACTGCGGACTCTGTCTGAAATCTCGATCCACAATCAATGCTCATCTCAGACTCGGTTCAAGGGGTGAACATCATCTATCTCGAAGAGGGGTTATCATATGTCCAAGAAGCATCTATCTCGAACAATGGATTGTCGATCATTTCGCACTCCATCTCCTGATCCGCCTCTTGCTCTTCACCCCAATCTTCACTGTAGTACGAGGTTGAGTCAACCTCATTCTCATCATGATTAGCATCATCATGTATGCTATCATCAGCACATACATCATCCTCTAAGGCACTGCTGCTATAAGTCTCATAGGATGTCTCAAAAGATGATGTAGAATCCACTCGTGTCAATGCTTGATCAATTCTATCATCCTTCACCGCCAAAAGGTCTTGTAAATCTTCCAACCCTAAAAGCCTTTGTTCTGATTTGTCTTCATTTGTATGTCCCTTGACATGTTCATCCTGCAATCTTTTAGCATCTTGTTTAGGTCCATCACCCTTGTGTTCTAACTCTTCTTCATCTTCCAAAGGACTCAAGTACCTTTCCTCTACAGCTGCCTTAGAAATTTCAACTCTATCATCAACACGTGGATCTTCTAAGGTCTGATTTTTGCTCTCCAAAGGATCAGCTGTATGCTGGTCGTTAACTGCTAAGAATTCATTGTACAGGCTCCTAGATACTGTAGTGACCTCTTGTTTCTTCCCCTCTTCGTTCCGTGATGTAGACCTTTTAAACATGGAAGCTATATGCCGCGCTACTCTATCTAGTTTTGCAGGGTCCGTTTTCTTTGGTTCTGAATCCTCATAGGGAACCCACATTATTCTGTGTGCCTTGCCCTTAGGTCTCAAGGGACAATCATGGTTTAAATCATACGGCTCTCTGCAATAAGAACACAACTTCTTCATCCCGTTCCGACTTTCATCCAACCTTTTCAATCTTTGTTTAAGCTTCACTATGTTCCTGTCCCACTGCTTCTGGGAAGTGGCCATGTTCACTGAAACCTCCGAACTGCAGTTGAAACCTACCCAACAGGATGGCAGGAAACCGCTCTGATACCACTGTGATGAGCCAAACTGGACTTGACTCAAAACCCCCAAATTTAATCTGGAATTTTCTTTGAAACCAACAAAAGGTGGCTGGAAAGGTTTGCTCTGATACCACTGTGATGTGCCACACTCCGGCAATCCCCTCTGCTACCCCTGTAGTGATAATCCAACACTCTGCTGCGATGATTTTTACCGTGCTTGTAGGACTGATTTGTGTTTAGTGTTTGTCTTTCTTTTCGTGTTTCTCGTGTTTGGGAATTAATGCCAATGAGATACATAAATTTAACAAGCATGTGCATATAATGGGAACACAAGATATACTAAACTGATTTGACAACTCAAATAATGACTTGATTTACTTGCCAAAACACTTTCTTCATACATAATAGATTGCATCCAAGATATAACTTTCATTAGGTTTCAACGGATACATCAAATAGCATAGATTTTAACTTACAGCCAAAATCACTGTGAATAGTGACTGCTACAGTACCCGCGCCCAAGCAAATGCTCATACAAATTTAAATACAAGTTTTCCCTACCGATTTCTTGATGTAAAAGCTTCTAAATAAGAGGGCGCCCCTTTTAGGAAAGAAAGCAGCAGCAATATGAAGGCGTTTTATTTCCTTGATGAAGATGAAACCCTCCAAAGGGTGCGGCTGGCTGTAGATGAAGAAATCAGCCTCCAAAATCTTCCAAAATGCAACCACGTCTTCTAAATGGCGAACGGCAGCTCTAGCAGCAAAAACCCTTCCAGAAGATGCCTCCAACAACTTGTAATCAGCAGATTCGAGCTCCAAAAAGCAGCAACAAGAAAATAACCAGCACTTTAGGGTGGTCTTTCACACCTTCAAGATGCCAAATCCTAACTACAAGCCCAATCCAGGCTTACCCACTGCAGAAATCAGGAAACCCTAGCTTCCTTCTCTCCCAAACTCCACACTTCAAGTTTCAATCAGCAAACATAATCTCAAGCATGAGAAGTTCGAACTTTCTCTTCTCCTTTTATAATTTTCACTTGAAATCACTATTCATTAAAAAACACTATTCACTTAAGTTATTTCTTTTTTCACTTTATCAGTGAATAGTAACAGCAAAATATAAAGTGACCCCTTTAACAAATAGACACATGGTCCCCAAGCCTGAGTAAGTGAGATAAATGGTGATGAACAATATTTTAAGCTCCAATTACACGCCAAACGCGCAAATTCACCACCTCACCGACTCCGGATATCAATACTGCAAATTCACGACCAAGTGCTCGTTCAAGTGACCCTCTATCCGGAACCATTAGCCTACGAGGGTTGACATAATAGGCTAATCCAAAGACTTTGATGCTCGCGAAAAATGGGGACATTACAGGATGAATGTAACACACCCCACTTGAATTTCGTGTACATTTTGTAATTACTTGTGTGATTTACTATTGTTTCTCTTAGCAGTAAGAAGGGCGCCTCCCCTTTCCGAGAGGAGAGATTCACATCTCACATAGCTGTGGCTGAAGTCCAAGTTGTGTAATCTGTCGAAAGTTGATTACATAATTTTCACCCAACACTATGACATTGATTAAGGTTTGACTTTTGGCATATTTCCACCCATCAAAAACAATGGACACCCTTGTCTTGACCCATAAATCCCTTATGGGCTTCAATGAATCTTCTAGAAGTTTGACCTTGTCCAATCAGGTGCCACGCACGTACTTATAACTTGGGCCAGTGTACTCTTTTGGAGCCTCATTAATTTTTCTTACCATTTCTTGCGTATATGGTGAGCGAATGATATTGAAAGCCAATCCATTTGCATAAATACATCTTGCTATGTGTTGATTAGCAATGTCTTGAGTCTCATTTTGAAATGCCATTTCCAATTTAGTCTCTTATTTGTAGTGGGTTGTTATTCAAAAGTGGCCAAAAATTGGTCTCTCTACCACAATATTGGGAGTAGATGGGGACATAGGGGGGCTTCATTCCCTTTGAACTTCTCTTTGCGAAATGATGATTTGCTCTATGTCTTGCTAGTTCATCTGCTTGGTATTGCTCATCAATATATGCCATCTCTTGCTTTGATGGCATAAGTACAATTTTTTTTTTAGGGCGAGCTTTGATGCCTAGTCTATGAATTCTACACAGATGGGATTTCTGTTGATTGTATGAACTTGAATACCTAACATCACACCCCTTGCAAATCGAAATATATAACCCCCAACACTTGGAACCGATTGTAACACGTTAACGTACTTTCAAACTAGAGAATTCAGATCTGTTTTGAATTTAGGTTGGTCCATGGAGCTAGAATTAGTTGCCATTGCAATTCCTATGGCAAGAAAGTTAATAAAAAACACATTCAAAATAAATAAAAACAAAAAATAGATATATAAAATCTAACTCTTTCTTTAAGCATATTGATACATTCGTAGAAAAATTAAAGAGAAACAAAGTAAGAGAGTTTGTTTCGTGTTTGTAAAACAAGAATTTAGGGAAATTTTTCTTTACCCTTTTACAAAAAAATTCTTCTATCATCTTCTTGGCAGTTAATGACACTTGTACATGCGTAGGAATAACAATGCAACCACTATGGAACCTCCAATAATCAATCTTTAACTCTTTTTGTTGAATGACAAGCAAGAATGAAAATTTAGCCTTTTGGAGTGGAATTTGTCTTTTGCAATCAAAATGAGCTAAAATGATTTTGTTTTAGTGTTGAAAGGCTTTGGTTGGCACTTTGAAGGTTATGAGTTTATTTTAGGGAAACCAAGTCAAAGTCAATGGTGAAAAATTAAAAAAAGCGAAAAAAGATTCTGTTAGAAATTTGACAAGTTTTATATGGGTTTGTTGGGACCTATTTTGATCCTCCTTAGGTTTGCTTGGGTTCGTCCCAAATGAACCCAACTCCCCCTCATCGTGCCCTATTGGAATTTGTATGGGAACTGGATTGGACAATGAGTTTGGAGAGATAAGTGATTTTTATAAAGTTTATTAATTAAATCATTTTGGAGACCTTATTTGGTGAATTATAATGTTTTAAGTGAAATATAAACTTAGGCATAATGGATGCTTAGTTGGGAGGAATATTTGATTATTTATAAAGTATTTCACTTAACTATTTTGGGACACCAATGTTGAGATATATTTGCATTTTATAGAGTATTTTCCTTATGTGCTTTTGGACGCCTAAGTGAAGGAGGCTAATGAAGTTTGAGTCAGATTAGGTGGTACAATCTCAACCCTAGTTCTTTTCTTCTGCTCCTTCCAAGTATGCATTAATTTTCCTTATCACTTGTCATCAGATAGTATTTTCATGTTGTAGTGCAATATTCTTCAAAGGTGTTAGTTTATCTTGTTTATGACCACATCCACGACTATTGCATATGACCTCCAAATTTTTTCTCCAGATTGCTTGGTGAGCCTATGTTAATTTTTTATTGCTCAACATTTTTAGTTATGAAATCTTGGGAAAAATGTAGAAAACAATTAGGGCTAGTACAATGGTTTCAATTTAGGGCCATAAAAGTAGGCCAAGTAAAAATTAGAGGAAAAAGAAAAATGGCAACTAATGCCTGTGAAATCCATTCAATTTGCAAAAACTGCAGTTATAGATTGGTGAGAAAAAAATCTGAATATTGGTGAAAAATAGATTTTCAATCCTTACCACCAGTGACAAATTAAAATCTGAGAGAAATAGCCCAATGACCAAACCATACTTGTTTACAATTTCCCACTAGAAATTAAATATACATTTGTCAATAAAATGTACAGAACAGTCTTCATAACCATAGACTTCTTTTTTGCCCCTGCTTTGATATATAAATGCAAATGATTAAAGAAAGCCGAGTTTTAAAGGGCAGAGTCAATGACAGGGATTTGCCAAGTTGTGCTGTTGGGTAATTTTCTCTTTTTGCCCCACTTAGTTGCAATTTTTTAGGGTTGGTTCTGATAGTCACATAACTATGATA
The DNA here is from genome assembly GCA_007258455.2 of Sequoia sempervirens. Lineage (NCBI taxonomy): Eukaryota > Viridiplantae > Streptophyta > Pinopsida > Cupressales > Cupressaceae > Sequoia > Sequoia sempervirens. Next base: position 5,948 of record VDFB02118660.1, read on the forward strand.
GAAACCACTAGCAAATTACAATCAAGAAGCCAGAAAACCAGAACAACCGAGAGTATTGAACATAGTCTGCAAGGAAAAACACTGAGCAAGCAATGCACAACTAATAATCGAGAATCCCTTTGTAAGATTTGAATCTATGGATACAGCCAGCAAGAGCCAGAGTATTTTCTTGTCTTATCAAATAAGGTTTGTATGTCCAATCAAATTAGTTTCAGTTCATTTCTTGGATGCATCTCTGAGTTTGTTAGATTCTATATTTTTGTAAGTCAGGCATTCAATTTATATATTTTTTGATAAGCAAAAGAAGTAGTATATAATAAAGTAGACTTTTGGAGAGATATTGGATACAAAGTTTAATTGTCAGATTCAAACACTATTTGGTTTCCTGGATCCTACCTTGGACTTCTGTTTCAAATTAATATATTATAAAATGTGCTTCAGGAGAGAAATTAATTAGAAAAAATTGTACACATTTTCTCTCCTCAAGAATATATTCTAAGCATAATGGATCCTGGAGTCTTGAAGAATTTTAAATGGTATCTTATGAACTGTTTTCTAACAAAAACAGCTGTCTGTGGTCTCTATCTGGAAATTAAACAGAAGCTTAGAAATACTGCTTAAGGATTACTCTGAAAATAAAATAATAAGTAACAATGAATAGCAACTGTCATCTGAAACCTGTATGGCAACGGTCATCTGAGACCTTGGAGAAAAGGATTAAACATAAAACCAAATAATGAAAATAATGTAAAACCTAAGTCCATGTATGTTTCATCTGGTTCTGACCATCTGAGGTTCCTTGACAATTGTGCACTCAGGATTGCTTGAAAGCATATTCTGTTCAGGTCTTATTTTCAGGGAGAGGAAATGTCCCAGATTACTTGTTGTTTGTTCCTTCCTCTGTGCTTTGTTTTCATTCTGTAAATTAGGAAGGATATATTCATGCACTTATGGGAGGATAGTAAATCATGATTTTTTTGACTACATTTTCTTTCTATTGTTCATCCTGTGCATGTTTTATGGACAGGTGTTTCTCTTGGTTTTGGAAAGCAATTTTATTAGTCATTTGGCAGGGAAAACACTATATGTTCTATCATGTTATCTCATGGAATCGGTATGATTCAGATGTTTCTGTAACAGTTAGTAGTCCCAAAACAATTAATATATATTGCTAAGAATTGCATTGTCTTAACCAATGATGTTTTCTTAATTTATGTCTGACCACTATCATACTTTAATATTCAGCTTCCAATCTGTTTTGCAGGATTCAGAATGGAAACAGTTTCTTCATTATCTATGGTTTTCTCTGAAAGTTGTTTGTTCTAAGTTTAAAATCCAGTCGATGTTTGATTCTGCAGGCCAATCATGCCCATATACAATGGATCAGAAATCCTTCACTTCTGGTTCTATTGCTCTAAAAGAACCTTATTATATTTCTTACTTGGTAAAGGAAGTTTGGTATTCAGATTTATCCAATGATTCAACTTGTTTGAAGAAAATTTATATTGCAGCTTCACAATTAATGCAGCTTCTTCGCAATATTCTTAAGGCTTGCTATTTGAAAACTGAAAAGCATGTAGATAACTATTTACATATTACAGAGTCATACATTGTGGACATGGCTTGGATTCTCCTAAATAATCTTTGCTTCAACAAAACCGTTTCTCCTGTGAAAGATTCCTGTGAACATTCTTTGATTTCTACAAGTAACCGAGCATTTCATTATGTAGAAGAGGAACTTGTTTTAGGTTCCTTAATTCAAATTCTTTGCTCTTTGGTGCATGCTATTGCTTCCAAGCACAGTGAAGTGGGAGGAATGAATCTTGTAAGTCATTGGCCCTTGTTGACAAAAGTAAATGAAATGATTCCAGCACTTTCAATTCCGAGTCTTGCTCTGCACAATCACCGAGGACAAAGTTGTATTTCAGATTTCCTGCGCCATAAGCTTTTGGTGATCTCTTTTTCTTACCTTTAGATAGTCAAACTCAAATAGTGTTTGATTCCTTCATTTAATGCTGTGTTATGTGCATGCTTTTGGAATGATTGTTTTTTTTGAAATTTGTTTCATTCAAAGCTGTAAGGGTATAAATGTTTAAAGGAAAGACATATTCCATTATTCTGTAATATGGCATGTGTATGTAAGTGGTCTCTTTGTTGTGTCATTATAGATTGAAAATCCATAAGCTTGAGCTTAGTAAGACTGATGCATGCCACCTTATGTTTTTGGATTGACAGTCAAAGTTCATGTTGTCTAGACTCTATTGGATTGCAGCTGATACTCAAGTATATAGGAAAACTATCTAAGATTTAAAAGTTAATGAAATATCTTACACCTTGTCATTACAGATCATTAAAAGAATAGCCTAAAAGGTGATCATGGCTTCAGAGAACTTTATAAATCTGAACTCACATTAGTAGCAATTGTTATATAATGCAATCCAAACTGTTAGCTGGTAGAATCATGTGGATTTCTTATCATATTTGAGAGTACCATGAATTTTCTTCATATCAGGGACCAGTGAGTTCAACCAAGTCCTTTTAGGAAATCCACAGAGACACTCATTGTATAATTTTGTAGCTGGATGAGCAGTGTCATAGAGTTCAGCAATTTCCAACCAATTTTTTTTTAAGTTGATGAATATTTGTTTTAGATATGTTAATGGGGAATTCTATAGGGGTTCCCAACCATAAAAAAGAACATTGCATAAACATCCAAATACAAAAGCTTAATAGATAGACTAGCACCAAGAGCTATAGACATCAGGCAAAAACTAGCAGGATTATATAAAAGCCAAGTATGATCAATGATTATCAAAAATAAAAAACAAACCATAAACAAATCATATTCAGAGAAGGATCTTGCAGCCATGTATCCACTGTGCATTTAAAGACCTAGCATAATCGAACACTATACCAAACCCCACCGTTACCTCCTACCACATGGGGCTTCACTAGAATTGATTGCTTCCTCCACCCATGGGACGTTTTCATTACCAGATTGTGCCTGACAAAACCCTGATAACATGGGGAATCTTACTCTATAGCAGATTTATCTACGCTCATGAGACCTTTGCTCAAAGGATCTACAAAAGAAAGGGATAGCGTGATCACTACCAACCTCCAACTGACGATGGAAGTGGTGAACATGCAACCCTAAGAGAACCTCGCCAACATTGTCACAATATGCTACCAATACATGAAACTCTTGCCTTAGAGCCTCCACCAAATTTAATGACTCCTTCTAGAACAAAAAGATGTAGAGCCTACTCCCCTAATCTCAACCACTTGCACCTCTTTCCCAACTACTTGATTGATATTTGGAATCGTCATGCCCATAAAATGGTCTAGAAGGAATATTTTCAAAACTAAGAAACAAAGAAAGAAAGAAATTATAAATGACCAGAAATAGTCAATGGGACTCACAAGAACAACAATGTACAACAGAGAGTTTTAGGAAGAGAGATTGGGAAGGTCCCACCAAGGGGAAGAACAAAAGTAGAAAATACAAAACAATAGGAGACCACCAAAACAAGTGGTGAGGAAATAGGTACAAATAGCCAAGAAAGGGGAACAATAATCTTGAAGAGAAAATAACAACTGTAGAGGAAAACTGAAGATCATCAAGTATCAATGTTTGGACAAGAAATGGCAAAGCCACTAGTGCCATCATCGATCATTGTGAAGGGACCAATAGAAGATTTGATAATGCTCATTGGGGAGTGTTGGGTGGGGAGGGATACCCTCACTAGGATCATACCTAACATTCAAGGCCTGAGTGACACCTGTAGTAGGGAAAAATCTTGTAATATACATCTGTTCGTGTGCTTGGAGAGGTGGTCAAAGAGAAGAATATCTAAGTCAACGAGAAGTTGGGTTGCGCTGTCAGAAAGCAATAGGACCATGATGTTGAGGGGGAACATATTGAGGCATAAGCTGTGAGAGATGCCATCTCATAGTTCTATTTGCATCTATGAGAGAAGTAAATGTCGGTTAGGCTATCAGTCTCCTAGATGTGTTGAAAGGAGGACGTGATCAACCTAGGGGGCTTTAGAATCTTGAGAAGCCACGTGTAAGGATTCATGCCAAAGAGTGATGGACACCTAAAGGTTTTAATATCTAAAGAAAATAGAGAGATTATTGTTTGAATCCATGTAGAGGTAATAATGTCTCCCATGGATCTCATAATAAATGGGGCTTCTGAAGGTGAAATACTCTATGGTCTCAACCTTTTGGAGGGAGCAAAGATGGTAGATTCGGTTAGGGCCAGAAATATGTAATAACTCTTGTAGGGCATTAGGTCAAATCCACATAAAAGTTTTGTGATCACTCAAATGCTAGTTCTTTCTAATCATCAAGTTTGTAATGTGGGCAACGTGAGAGTTATGGAGACTAGAATGAGGACAATGGAAATTAACTGGAAGATATTGGCAGCTAGCTGTCCAATTTACAATATAAGCAAATTATAGAATGGATTAAGCCAAAATAGTTGATAGTGAATTTAAATTCTGATCTAGCCAAATTGGCTGAATACGAGCAAAATTGCATTATGCCAAAATGGTAGAATAATTCATTTGATTTTGGCACATGCCTTGCAAGGCAAAAAAATGTATGGAAAATAAAATAGGATCCAATGGATAAACCGAACAAGATCTATTACAATGATAAATTAGGAACCCGGTGGTAAACCGTCTAGTATCTGCAGTGACAAAATATTTAATAACCACAACTGCTAGCGATAAAACATCTAGTATTACAATAAAGATATTTCATAGAACCAATTGAAATGTGAATATCGGAAATATCAAGAATAATAAACTTTCACTATAATTTTAGGTGCAGTTAAATTACTGATTGTCATGGAAAAGCATGAACGTCAGGATGATAAAAACAAACAAGGTACTACTAATATAATGGCTGGTAACAACTGGATCAGCGTCAAAACCATTGACGATGATATCAAAGATGACATGCATGATGTGGTATAGAATTCTGGTAAGATTGCAGCATAACCCTATTGATATAATAGCTGGTAATCATGATTCAAACCAATGAAGCTGTTAGCATTTCAAAATAATACTGAAATTAGAAAAATAAACTGCTGATTATTATATGTACTGCCCTTCAATTGATTGGATTCCAAAATGGACTCAACAAATCTCATACGCTGCAGTGAACTAAAAGATGATGAAAAGACAGTCAAACATAGGGTTGGGCGGCTAGTTGTAGCTGTACAGCAGCTTAAATCATTATATTCCAGCCTGGTATCAGCTGTAAATACCATGATAACTGCCAAGATAAAACCATGGTAATAATTCACCGACAACCCAACATAGAAATACTGCCAATTGACCAGGTCGCTGACCACCCTATGACTTACTAAAAATAGTAAGAGTGGACAAAGTGCCCGAAGAATGCTCTGGAAGGTACACTGCGAAAACCCTGGAATACATTGAGCTGGGAAACACCAATTAAGCACAAATGGTTGATTGACAAGCCACAAACTCCCTCAGAAGGGCTCCCTAACCACCATGTTAGTCTATGGGGACCAAGGTGATAGACTAATGACCACTCCTGCTGACTGCCTAGAAAAGGGGACATTATAGAGGAGGAGCTGTTTGGATGTTAAAAGCTTTAGAATTATTAGCTGCAATAGTTATGAGCTGATCAAATGCAAATAAAAAAATGACAGAGTAAAAGTTGAAGGGGGCAAAGTCATTATCAGATGTGTTCATCTTTCCAGCCCAGTTGTCACTAAAATGTGGGAACCTTGTATGTATTGAAGCTGCACCCTGGACTCCAAAGATTTAGTTAATTCTTGCAATAGTTATACATCAGCAGTAGTGGCTGAATTTAAGGTACTGTTTTGCAATATGACTGTAATTCAATTATCATTTAGTCTTTACTTAGAGTCAAATTGCCAATTCCATGTATCGCAATATTGCGTTAGTTTCCTAAGAATTATATCATCACTTATAATAGAATTTTAAGGTGGAATATATTTTGAGTAGTTACCATGTTTAAATTTTGAAACAAGAAATCAGTCATTTCACGAAATTCTCATTGCCTGGCATTCTTAGCAAACATTTGTCAAATTAAGAAAAATAAAAAATTTCTAGCCAGTGCACTACATCAAACAATCGGAGGACATAAAACGAACAAACGTATAGACATGCACCTTATTGTTGACATCATCAACAACAAACACAAATGCGGTACAATTGACAATGACATTAATTGCATATGTGCAACATACGTCACAACACTAGGTGTATGGTTATTGGATTTGTTGTAGTGGGACAAAGAAATGACATCAACGAAAATCATATGATTGCTATATGTACAAATTTACAGTTGATCTTGATTTGCATAGAAAAATATTTGAAAAAGAGTATAAAAGGTTTTGTGAATTCCTAGGCAGTTAATTGAAGCATAGATATTGGGATCAGGTGACCATTATGTGAACTTCTCGCAAAAGCATTGCCAGAGTTGCTAGATAGTTTATTAGAAGGGTTTTGAATCTTGATACTGTTTCATAGTGAAGCTATTCCCTAACCCATTGAACTAAAACTTGGACAAAATCCAATGGAGAACTGTAAGAACCCTCCGGTTCTCCAAATACTGGACACTATTAGACAAGGCAGTTTTTAGTAGCGAATACCTCGACAGGCGGGATATAATAAGAACAAATTAGTGTTTAGTCTACCGACAAAATTTAGGTACAGTCCAAAAAAGAAGAAAATAGAGCACAGTCTAATGTGAAAGAAAATGGCATGGTACATCTAGGTGAGTAGCAAACTACTAGGCATTATAAAATGAAGTTTCAATTGCACTTGGTCCTCCAAAATTCAAATTCAGATAATTCTTGTAAGGTTACCAAAAATAGAAAATACTTAAAGACTTGATGTTTAGAGAAAAAAAACATAGATCTTTGTGGTGGACCAAGTATTTGGGCAGGTTGGCAATGAGTCTGTCTGTTGCTTTATTGAAAGTTGAAACCTTAATTTCCTTCAACTTGGGCTTGCATCTGATGCAAAGTTATTGTATTCTTTGTCAAATGTACTCTTGTATGAAATTGTTTCACAAGAGGGAGAAGTCTGTTGCTAAGCAATCTTGTAATGTCCCCTTCTAGCTAAACATCAGTAATCAATGGGATTAGCCTATTAGTTAACCCTCGTAGGCTAATGGGATTGGATAGAGGGTCATTTGTGGCAGAAACTTGGTCATTTGATGGTTTTATTCTTCTCCAGAGATCAGGGAGGTTTAGGTTTGGCCTTTGCAGAGGATTCAGGGCTCAGTTTCTCATACTTACTATTTATAGTAAGTCATTCAGCCAGGGTTACTATTTATAGCAGGGCACTTGATTGAGATATATTGGCAGTGTTGATTCCAGTATTCAGTTGGTTAGGTGAAATAAGGAGTTTTTCCTAAGTTATAACGTTTAATTATTATTAAAGGTGACTTTAATAATAATTAATATTTTAATATTATATTATAATGTTATATTTGCAATTTATGACTTAGGGTCCATTCATCATTAAAAGGAGGCCATTTTAATTAAGAGCTTGGGCGCCAATTTCAAGGAGATTATTTATTATTTATAAAGTGCAAACTTAATAACATTTTAAAATGATTAAAAGGAAAAATGGGGATCAACCTCTTTGGATGGAGTATATAAGTAGCCAAGAAGAAATCGAAATCATTTAGTGTGCATTTGATAACTTATTTCATGACTTCTATTGGCGTTCGGAGAAGAGAAATGAGGGTTTCTGCTTTTTCCAGAGCTTTTCGGCATTGGAGAGCGTAGCTTCTTCAGTGTATCAGCATTCTAAGGTTGTGAGACTATTAGCTGAAGATTGCTTAACTGTTGGCTTCATCCAGGAGTCAAGTTTGAGTAGATTGGAGAAATATTTCAAGGGTTTTCAGGCAGATCTTTCATTTCCAAGGACGGATACAATAAGGCTGCATTTAGTTATTGTTGAACACACTTCTCAAGGCCATACTTCTTTGTTACAGTAGGCCGTACTAGAACTTAAGGCTGGCGTCTTTCTCCTTGACCTAGGCGCTTTGATTTTTGAGTCTATTTTCATATCTCTAGGGGCGGCTACATCTAGGATGGAGTTGGGTTGAGTTTTAAGGTGGAGAACTGAGTTTATGCAGCAGGTTCGAGCTTTCACTAGTTATATTGCTTGGTGCCAGCAACCCAGATTTATGATATGTAAATCTTTCTTCATTACCAGGTATGCTTATAATTGTAAAAGCCTTTCAGAAATAGTTGAATAAAGATATTTATTTGCAGTAGTCGTTTCCTTTCAGTATTTGTATAATTTTCATTTTTTTTTCTTGTTGCCTGGCATTATATTCGAAAAATACAAAAAAAGCATATATTCCGCAAAAATACAAAAAAATCATAAACCCAAAACATTAAAAAAAAACACACTTTCAGTAGTCAGCATATCAGAGGTACAAAGTATTTAGTTTGGGAGAACTTAGGGTTCTTACAATGGTATCAGAGCAGTTTCCTGCCAGCCTTAGTGTTTGAATCCAACTCCGTTGATGCAAAAAAGTGACAGGTGCAAAAAATATATTACAAGGGAAGATAGAAAGCAAAAACAGTGGGCACAACCTTATCCTGAATAGGACACCTTATCATCTGCAATAGCAGCAAGACAACATTGTACTGAGGTTGGTTTAGCCAGCACAATGGGTGATAGAGAGGGTAGTAGCCCACCTAGAAATGAAGCTAGAAATGGGGCAAATAATGAAGAAAGAGAAGCAAGAGAAATTATGAGAAACATGGCAATAGGGCAGCAGCAGGTTGCAGATGTTTTGAGAGAACTTACCGCAGTGTTACATCAGATGAACCCTCTTAGAAGACAAAATCATGAACTAGATGACAATAGGAGTGTGGTTGGGACCCCCAGGGCACAAAGAGCACCCACCCGTACCACAGATAGACCTACACGTCCTATCTTTTTGAGAAATGAACCGAAAGAGGGAAATGCTGAAGAACTGGGAGAGGAATTATTTGCAGATAATCTCATGTCAGCAAATGACGAATGGGCGTTGTTGACACCACAGGTTAGGGAGCACATGAGCTTTGACAGATTTGTAAGTCAGAGGAGAGAGCGCTACAAGTTAAGGTAAGACAGGAGGCCACAGAGCCAAAACAAAGACCTGAAACATGCCATCAGCAAACTCACATTGCCTACATTTGATGGCAGTGGGAAGGTTACAGCTCAAGTTTGGGTTCACAAGCTATATACTTTCTTGACTCTTCGACCCATGGCAGAGGAGGATGCAATCAAGTATGCCACTTTACACTTGGAGGGAGTAGCTCATTATTGGTGGTACCATGGGATGGTCATGTTGCAGCATAACTGCATCATCTCTTCTTAGGAGTTCGTTGATAGGTTGATTGAACGCTTCAATAAGAAAGATCTAGAAACATATTTCAGAGACCTGGCTCAGCTCAAGTAGGTTGGGAGTTTGAAGGTTTACATTGGTGATTTTCAGAAGCTATTGGTTATGGTTTCTAACATATCTGAAAGAAGATTAGTCATGTTGTTTATTGAGGGCTTATTGGAGCCATTGAGAGGATGGATAAAAGCCTTTGATCCCCCAACAATTCAAGAGGCAATGACAAAGGCTAGAAGCATGGAACTGGCAGCCCCACAAAGCAAGTTTTCATCTAAGGGATCCTCTTCATTCAGGGACAACAAGTCATTCTCCAAGAAGAAGGAAAAATCAGATTCAAAAGGGAAATCAGCAACCCCCCTAGACCAAGAAACACTCAATGATTTGTGCAAGAAAAATTTGTGTTTCTATTGCAAAGGGATTTATGATGCAAACCATGACTGTCCGTTGAGGCCTAAGGGCAAGGCTAACCGTATAATGTGGGCATTCTATGAGGATTCTGAGTCTGAAAAATCAGACCAGCAATCTGATCCAGAAGATTCAGGGGCAGAAAAAGTTGAACATGAGGCAAAGAAGTCCGAACATGAGTATGAAGATGAAAGGGAAGTGAAGCTACAAGAGGCACGTATCACTAGCATAGAACGAGAAGGCTCCTTTAGGATGCGTGGGGTCTTAGCTGGTCAAAAGATCATTACCTTGCTTGATACAAGTGCCACACATAACTTTATTGATGCTAGATTGGTTGAGAGGTGTGGGATTTAGACATAGGACTTTGAAGGTGTATAGGAGTAAATTTGCACCCCATGTGCAAATCCCCTTTTTGCCTTTATGCACTTTAGAAAACCAAGTTCGAAGGCTTAACTCCACCTAAGCCCGCTACTTGCATCCCACTTGGCACTTGTTTTGTGTGTCAATGGAGGCGTTCCTGTCGGGGATGCCCCCGCGACAGGCTTATGTCCCTGGCAGATTCCTGTGGCTGAACCTGTAGAGGTGTTACACTTCTCATTGGGAGTCAAGTAACGCTCCCTTTGGCCAACCTACCCGAATATGGCCGTTTTTCTCCATTCCTTCTTCAAATTCATTCCTTCAACATGCATTCTAACTCTTCACTCCATTCACAAGCTCACTTCACACTCCTGCACTTACTCTCAAGCTCTCAAGCAACATTCTAGCACCTCATTGCAACAAACACAACACTCCATCCCTTTGGTAGAACAAGTTGTGAACGAAACACCATTGCATCAGAGGCTCAAGTACTCTCATTTTCTCCGCCAAGCAGCCTTGAGTGCTCTTGGTGGAGGTGGTAAGCTTCCCTTCCTTATCTTCTATCACTTGGTTGAGTTAGCACCTTATTGTTTTGTAGTGCTTTTGCGCTTTTCATTACATAGCTTTCTTTATCTTGTTTCTTTTGACTGTCCGTGGAGGTGGAAACACCTAAACGGGGGTCTAACTGAGGTAGGCCCCTATACAGCCACCCAACATTTTCCCTCTTCCTATGTGTAGGTGGACGTGGCGACCAAATTTCTTGGTGAGATCATTCTTGCCCTTTTTACTTTTGCATTTTTGCTTTATAATATTGGAGAATACTTTATTTACTTAATCATATCATTTTGGCCCTTTAGTTAGCAAGCTGGGCCGTTAATCTGCCTTGACAGGTTTGACCTTGTCTCTGTTGTTGTCTAGCCGTACGGACGTCAGTGCACCGTGCTGTTGTCTAAAGACCACGCTTCCGTCCTCAGGTAGAGAGCTCCCTGAGGCGTAGTGTTGAACTTGAAAATTGGCTCGCTTAGCCCCTCTTCGAAACTCAAGATTGCAGAGTGGTTGTAGGACTTTATAGTCCTCATCATTCTCATCCTCATACCCTAAACATCGCATTCAATTGAGGTAAGTTAGGGAAGCTTTTCGCATCTTGGCCCTCCATGACCTAGGGCCTTGCACGTGGAGGTCCCCCTACCTTACAGAAGGTATAAGGGTGAAGGTTGCAGATGGCTACACTCTTAAGTGTGACAAGATGATTTCAGACCTTCCTATGCGCTTAAATAACTTTGAATTTAAGGCAGATTTCTATGTGGTGAATATGGGAGATACTGTTATGGTTTTAGGGATGAAATGGCTTCATGACATAGGAGAGTTTACCCTTAACCTTCGAGATATGGAAATGACATTCAAGGTGGATGGGAAGACTCATGTGCTGAAAGCCATCAGAGATAGCAGTTTCAGAATGATATCTTTTAGAAGAATGGAGAGACTCTTATGCCACGACATGGTTGAGTGGGCAGCTGAGTGTATGTTGATGCCATCATAGGGGGAGCAGCAAAAACCAGTTTATCATTCGAATATACAGGAGTTGAGGAATAAACATGGTAAGGTGTTCAGTGATATTCGACTAGGTAGACCTCCAAATAGAGTGATTTAGCGCATCATAGAGTTGGAGGAGGGCGCCAAACCTGTGATAATCACTCCTTACAGGAACCCTAAGCGGCTGAAAGATGAAATTGAAAAGACAATAAAAGAGTTGCTGGCTATGGGGCACATTAGACATAGCAAATCTCCTTTTGCTTCATCCATAGTCTTGGTGAAGAAAAAGCATGGTACCCTTCGAATGTGCATTGATTACAGGATCCTGAATAAGAAGACAATTAAGAACAGGTACCCCATTCCTCGTATTGACGAGTTGATCGATGAGCTTCACGAGGCTTGCTACTTTTCGAAAATAGATTTGAGATCGGGTTATCACCAGACCAGGGTCAAAGAGCAGGACATCGAGAAGACAACATTCAGATGTCATTATGGACACTTTGAGTTTGTGGTTATGCCATTTGGGCTAACCAATGCCCCTACTACATTTCAGTCCACCATGAACAGGGTCTTCCAGTCATAGTTAAGGAGGTTCGTACTTGTCTTCTTTGATGACATTTTGGTATACAACAAAATGTGGGAGGAGCATATTGCCCATTTGGATACACTGCTGGGTATTCTTGATGAGGAGTCCTTGTATGCCAAGGAATCCAAATGTGATCTGGGCATGACAAAATTGCTGTACTTAGGCCATATTATCAGTGCAGAGTGGGTGTGTATGGATCCTAACAAGTTCAAAGCTATCATTGAGTGGCCTACTCTTGAGAATCTTACTTAGCTTAGAGGATTTTTGGGCTTGTGTGGCTTCTATCGTCGATTTGTTAGTGGATACCCACGGCATGTAGCACCACTTACAGACCTGACAAAGAAAGGTGCGTTTGTTTGGACTCTTGAAGCATAGGAGTGTTTTGAGAAATTCAAATGTTTGATGACATCATGTCTTGTCTGTTGGTGTACGTTTTATCATCCACCGAACACACAATAAAATGTCCAAAGACCCTCTATCCTCTCTTGAACAAAGTCACCGCGTATGCTAAGATTGCGAGAAGATCATATGGCGACTCCAAGGTTTCTTTCGTCAGGTCATGACATGTGGATAAGCTCAATGGGCGTTGTGATATGCTGGTAATACAGCATAATACACAAAGGGACTTACGTTTAAGAATTCCTCACAAGTTCGGGACTTAGACGGATTTATCATAAAATTCTTCTTTGGTTGGGACTTTCAGTTTGGATCTCAAAAAAAAAAGGGGCAAAAGATAAGGGTTTAGAGGATCTAATCTATACCTAGGAATTCAAGAGACAGTAAAGACCAAGTGAAACGAGTAACCACGCTTTGTTTCGCCTCCCTAGGACAACTACGCAAAGTGGGTGCAATCTTCAAAGGGTGTGATTATAATTTTCATGCCTCAAATAAGACCGAAGTTAAGCTTCCACAATCACAAGCTCAAGCTAACTTTACACATCGAATGAAAATCATCCATCCCAAGAAAGTATGAGCAATATTTCACCATTAATCTATACAATCAAATCTTGCATTCACTTAACAAACATTCAAAGCAAGTTCTATTCTAATTGTAATCTAATTGTAATCTATGGTTGAAGAAGTTATGCAACCTTGCACACTACTTGACAATAAAAGTGATTCAAAGCAAATCATACATAAGAGCTTTTATTATCGAAAATAGCCTAACACAACAATTTCATATATTGTCTCCACACAAATGAAAGTGAGAGATCACAAGTTTATATAGAGTTTTCAAGAATAAATGAAAGGCCAAGATTAAATCAACATCAACGGCCAAGATTAATACAAATCAACCCTAATTAGGGTTTCCTGAAATAACATCAGTAAACAACCAGTAAATAGAGAGTGAGGTGGTAGTTGGAGCTATCTTCAAGGGATTTCGTCCCTATCCTCCTGAGCAGTAGTGTGCTTGACGAACTTGGACATGATTGTGACAACTTCCTCCATCGTGACTGGTGGCAACATGTTCATCTTGAATTCCATTCCGTCCAAGTCCTCGACGTATTTGGCGAAGGCACTCTCCCATTCCAGCTCTTGCTTCAAGAAGGAATCTCAGATAGATAAGAGATTCTCCACTTTTGTGAAGTCCTGCCTCAAAATCGCCCCTATGGTAGAGAAAAAGATTTCCTGAACTTTTCTCTTCAATCTTTCCAGTTGCATGTCATTTTCCCGGACAATTTCTATATTGAACACGTCCGCAGCTACGAGGTAAATCTTTCTCCGGATTTCTCTGATTTCTTCCTCCACTCTGAGCCCATCAGCCTTTGCCTTCTCCAAAACTTCACTCCGTATAGTCAATGCCCAAAACCAATAATGAAAATCATAAGCAGCTCCAGCGGCAATCACCTTTCCCTCAACCAATTCTTGCTTTGGGACACCCTTAAGTACTTTGAGGCATGGAATGAGGCTCTCTTGAATATCCGGGAGGTTGTCCCAAACTTCCGTCATGTCAGCCAATCTGGAAAGGAAAGACGAAGTCTGTCTGTAGGCAAGCGTCAATCTCTCCATGAACGAAGCTACTTCTATGCCCTTACTTGCCATCTAGTCCTTGGCCTCTTTGGCCGTGACCATACCTTCTTCCACATCCTTGGCCATTTCCTGTGAGGAATTGAGAAGAGGAGCTACTGCATCACCTTGATTGAGTGGTTGGGTCAGATGCTGAATATACTCCTTAAGGAGCTCAACCTCCCTTTTGTACTCTTTCTTTTTCGCCACTTCCTTTTCCAGTCTCGCCTTGATAGTTGAGACTGAGTTATCTAGTTCTTCCACCTCCTGGCCCTTTGTTGCTGGGCCTAGGTCTATAGTGGTAATGGCGTATTCCTGGAGAGTGATTTCATCTTGTGCCTTGTCGACTGTTGGTACTGCAATCTGTATGGAATGGCTGCCGGCCTCGTCCCTCTAAATCGTGGAAAACTTCGTGGTAGGTTTTTTCACAGCAACTTGTTCCAACCTTGCCAAGAAATCTGCAGTATCATCCTCTTTTTGGATCTCAACTGGTTCCTGAATCTTCATCCTCTCCTTCAACTAGTCCGGAATCGTAGGTTGTTCTATACTATCTTCCTCTTGAACATTTTCTGCATCTGGAATATCCAAAACTCCTTTGAGGGCGGAAATCATTCCCTCCTCGAAATCATCATTTTGGACTTCCATTTCATTATCCGAACCCAGTACTTCTATGCTCGTAGGAGATGGGGGTTCATCGTCATCCAACTGGATCGACTCATTGTTCTTCTCCTGAACTGAAGAAGGTCTCATCATCTCAGCCAAGGATTCGTCTGCCGTAGCCATTAGCTCATCAATGTTTCTAGACGCCGCGGAGCGAGGTGGCTCCATCTTTTGTCTCTTTTGAGTAGGCTCTATATTTGCAACCACGTCCTTCCTCTTCTCAACAACCTCAATCAAATCATCATTGCGGGATGCGCCGACATTGGAGGAGTATGACTCTGTCTCGCTTAGCAAGTCGTACGTGAGCGTCATTCTTTTCTGCCTCAACTCCTGGACCTGCTGGTTGACCCACCATCGAGAATACTTAATCACTGGCCTCATTAATGTAGCCAAATCTGAATGCTCGGACTCTGACCACTTCACGGTAGGAAGAGGCCGGCTCTCATCGAAGCACGACTGGACATATTTTCCATTGTCCTACAACTGATCGGGCACTCGGCAAAGTTTAGTTGCCCTGATTAAATCCACCGACACTCTAGACCTTAACCTTCTTCTGACTTCATACTCATCAGCCGCATTTGCCTAGAAGTCCTCCAGGTCCACTCTGTGCTTATATCTTCTCCCATCCACGGTCTGAATGCGATGATGAGGGTCAAAATTGGCCCTGGACCGATAAGTTGTGAATGGGTACCATTGAATTTCCAGCCTAGCGCTCTCGACTGCTTGTAATAATGGACAAGACTCCAACATATACCCAATAAAGAATGTGAAAGTAATAGCCGCCTTCTTACTTGGCCTTCTGATGTTTTGGTAATCTTCCAACTGTCTCAGGACTTTGAGCAAAATCATCCTATTCGTAGGATAGATAGGAAGCCTGTAAGGATTGCTAGTGAATCCCTGGATCCTTATATATGTGAATCTTGGAAACTGGATAAACTAGGATCCATATTTACTGATGAAGCTCTTGGCTTCATGACTCAGCCTCTTGTGAGTTCCTCCTTGAAGTATTCTCGTGATATACATGAGGAAAGCATTGTGTGCCCGCCTGAAATGAGATTTCTCCTTGAGTTGAAGCTGCGGGTAATAGTCATAAGACTTGAGTTCGTTCTCACCGTTTCCTACTTTTCCTTTGCATATAAGTCCCGAGTATCTGTACATTCTGGCCAACAAATAGACGACGTATGAGCTCATGTGGAAAGACTTGGTCTTCTCCAAATTGATCAGCTGCTTGTGGAGATTGTCGCTAATCATCCGGGACTAGTTGAACATCTTCACACCGGAGGTAATTTCATCTATAAAATAATACATCCACGTCTCAAAATATGCGCCCTATGGATTGCCTGCTATTTGTTGATGTGTTTTTCGTGACCGCACCAACACCGAATAAAGTTGCCAACGACTACCCTATTCTCTCTTGATCAAAGTATCCAGCACGCTAAGATTGCGAGAGAGTTCGTGCGTTCAACTCCAAGGTTCCTTCTAGGCGGTGGATAGTCTTAGTTGGCTTGATGTGATTTGCTGGTATTTCAAGGGGACTTACGCAATTGTTCAGCAGTGGACAACAGACAACAGATTAAAGGGTTTCACGTGGTTCGAATGATTTGGCGGGTAAGTGCAAATTTCCTAATACTAACCAAAAATGTACTGAATTTAAAATGGTTGTAGGGATAAGAAGATTCTAATCTGCTCTAAGGCGTGGGACATGGCTATCAATTCTCGCAAACTTCAACCGAGCTTTGCTTTGCCTCGCTTCGGACAACTTCCACAAAACCGGTGCAATCTTTAGAGGAGTGATCAAAGGTATTCAAATCATGATTCAGCATGAAGACACCATCAGAATGACGCATGCCAACATATAAACGATAATCGAAGTTAAGTTCACAATGTTCTAGTTGACCATGCAAGGCGAACCCACCGTCAACGAGCCCGCTAGTGGTATGGATAAGCGAAGTTTTGTTCAAATTAAGCACCACGTTCCACAATTACTAACTACTTGCATGAAATGAAATCTACTTTACTTTAAGATACTTCAAAATTCCAAGTGAATTGGAAGGACGAAGAAGCCTCGCTAGCTACTCACAACAAAGGAAGAGATCATCATCAACGAAAACTCTTTTTATTGAGAGAGTGTTCACAACTACTTCTTACAAAGTATTCAAATGGAAGATTTTCCTTCATTTTCAATCTAAGCTAAATTATCAAACTATGCTACTTTCTATTCTACAATCTCTCTCCTTCTCTGCTATTCTAATTTGATACAAATGAGGAGGGATGCCCCTTTTATAGTTGGCCCAGTCCAACGAACGACTTAGATTCAATTACAATGAAGGGCTCAGATTGAGCCACATAAACCCTAACCCTAAAAACCGCCACCAAGAAGAGTGGGGGAATAAATGAGCAATTAATGTCCATTATCCTTCTAGAAGATTCCTGTCCACAGACGCATTCGCATTGTTCTTGTTCTTCTTTTTGATTGCGAATTGGATGAATCTGATCATCATGGCTTCTGTTTCTTGGACTGGTATGGCAAGTACATTCTCGATCTGACTTCAAGGCGACAACTTCTTTCTCCCGCTCGATGATGATTTTCTTCTCAACTGACATTCTCTAACTTTGAACTGCATGAGGATGATTATTTCTCCACCCCTGATCCTGAAGGATTCTCTTATCTTGGACTCGAGCATTTCTTCCTCGCCATCTACCTCTCTGAATTGAGTGCATATTAGGTTATTCCAACACTTAGCCATTTCTTCCAACATGCAACTTTTCTTCTTTTGAGGTTGAAATGTAGTCTTGGAGTATTTGCTCCATCACTTCAATTCCTCCCACTCTGGTTCCGACGTTCATCCTGCAAACAAAGGAAGAGCATTAAAACATTTTATAATATGAATCCATTTTACTCACCTAATATCCATGTTTTGATCTCCAATGTCCATTTTTCTCTAGCCTACTTTCGCTTTCTTCATAACTTTCAACATCTGTGTGCTAGGGCGCATATGATTTTGATGTTTGTGTCTCCACCAATGCCTTGGGAAGATCTTTCACGTACTCTTCTTAGGAACCTTGAGGGCGTATTTGAGAGCTTGATGCTTGTGACTTAGACATTTTAGCCAACTTTCTTCAAGGGCACATTTGGAGCCTTGTCATTTCATTTTCTTCGCCTTAGACAATTTTCAACTTCCTTCTCTATGATGGGCACGTTTAACTCAGACAAGTCTTTCTTAGAATTTTCATCTGTCCTGAAGGCGCGTTTAGAGGGTGTTGTTTGATTTCTCTCTGCCCTAGAAAATTTTCCAACCAACATGATATCCCCTTTTTTCCTTAGCCAAATTTCCAACCCATCTGCCTTAGAAATAATTTATTTCCTCTAGAAAATTCATCAACCAGGCGCCTGAGTGAAATTTCCATCTTAAAGTCCTTGGCAAGGTGTGAAAAGTTTCAAAATCATCTCCTTGTCGAAGATATCCAGTACCCAGAAGAAAATTCCCCTCAGAGAATGCAAAATTCATGGGTATCACTGCGAAGGGGGACATTTAATTTTTGAATTTTGTACCTTAGAAAAATATTTCCTTCAAACTTTATCTTCATTCTCCATCTCTGGGCGTATTTTTCTTGCTTGGCCTTGACAATTTTCATCAATCTCCTGAAGTTGGCACATTCTGATTCCTTCTTGCCAATTATGTCCATGCCTTAGCAAATCTCATCATCCTCTCTCAGGCTTAGGCGTATTTCTCTAGAGGTGGAATTTTATGCATTAGAAAAATTTCAAATAACATCACCAACGTGGGCGCATATAGGGGGTCTAGAAGGATTTTCAATTTTGAACACCTTAGATAATTTTTCTCCCATTCATCACACTTAGCATTTTATTCACCACTATCTCTCTTCTCTTTAGGTGCATTTTGCTTGGGGTGGAGGAATTAACAACACTTATCAACTTTTTCCTAGAATCATCTTGAACTTGGGGGCATTTTGCATGTCTAGGAGGAATTGATGCCTAAAAACTTATTCTCATCCATCTTTCTCCAATAGTCTAGCAAGCTGGGCGCATTTAGGACCCCAAAGAGGAATTTAACACTTAACAACCTTTTTCAACGTCCTTCAAAGCAAGATGACATGGGCACATTCTAGGGGTCAAGGAGGAACTTTGACTTGCCTTGGAATTTTCTCACCCATCTAGCAAGTTGGGCGCATTTGACATGTTGAGGAGGAATATCCTAACACCTTAGTGACTTTTTTTTATCACCACCTCTCTCCTTGGGCGCATTTGAGGGTAGGAGGAGGAATTTGTAATGCCTTGAAAGCTTCTCCCCACCTTGACTTGATGAGGGCGCATATGGGGTATAGAGGAGGAATTTGTAATGCCTTAGAAACTTTTTCTTGTCCTTCACAGTTAGATAACTTGGGCGCATTTGGATACCCCTGCAGGAATTAACAACACTTTGAAATTTTTCTAGACTCCTTTCCAACATGGGCGCATTTAGCATGTCAAGTAGGAATATCTCATGCCTTAGACAATTTTTCATGGCTTCTTCTCCTTGAGGGCGCATTTAGGGGGTTGGGCAAGAATTTCAACACTTGAAACTTTTTTCCATCCTTCTGCCAGTCTCATCTTGGGCACATTTCACAGGGGGTGAAGGAATTTGTTTAGACTTAGACATTTTTTTTTAGCTTGCTCGCCCTTGTTTACTATATTTAGTAACCACCCTAGTTTTCACTTTTCAGAAGCTTGGATTGATTTGGAATTTGCGCCATAGGATCCTCATGACCTAGTTAAGCTGTTCATACTGCCATCTCGTGCTGACTTGCTATTTATAGCATGTTTCTGAAGGTGATTTACTATTTATAGTAACTGTTTGATTTCAGGACTTCTGCAACTCCGTTCAACTTGAAACCTAACTGGTGTGATCCTCATGGGATGACTCGCCTGTTCACACTGGCGCTTGCTATTGACTTGCTATTTATAGCCTGTTTCAGAAGTGACTTACTATAAATAGTAAGTGCTCAAATTGCCTTCAAATTATACCACTGGATAGCTTGAAAGATACTGATTGTAGTGGGATACTTCAGTTTTTGGAGATTCTGGCGTTTGACCCCTCATTTTGGGTCCCAAAGCTGGAAACCCTAATCTGACTTGCATGTTGATCAAATGACTTTCGTTTGACCACGTTTCTATTGCATGTTGGTCCGTTTGTGATACTGAAGTGTTGGGGGGGGGGGGCTGCCAGAGTGAATCTGCTAAAAAATAGTAAGTCCGAGAAAAAGTGACCAACTCTGTTTGCATGTCACATCACTGCGTAGCTCTTGAAAA
>VDFB02118661.1:0-18785 GCA_007258455.2 Sequoia sempervirens
AATGAGCCGAGCTAAATACACTTGGAAAAATAATTGTGTAGTTGAAAAGAGTAGAGGCGTGAATTTTCTTAACTCTTCTAATAGAATTGATCAATGTATTATGTTGTGATTTGTATGTTGTTGCACTTTGATAGCTAGTTTATGCCTACAATTACACATTTCATTTTTTTGAATAGATGTATATATGATCCAAGTTATGAAATGACTAGATAAAATAGCTATTAAATTATCATTTATTTTTTAATCCCAAATATATGGTTCTCTTTGAAAACTATGATCTTTGCCTATATTTATTAATTTCTTTTAACTTCACTCCCAATGCTAGGTCAAGGTGGTGTTCATCAACACCTTTGGGAGCTTGTTGTGTTAGGGTTGATGTACTTCACTTCATTTATCAATCCTCTTTGTAATTATTTATAATGAGTAATTACTACATAAATGGATGTCTAAATGGAGGATGTTGAATGTAAGGATATTCTTGATCTAAAAGTGTTATTTGATTACTCTTAATGCTCTTAGATGATTGTTAGAAGATGTGATCATGCCTTATGAGTTATCATTAAATAGGTAATCTTAAGTGTTTAATTTAGAAGTTTTGCACTCAAGATTATTAGAAACAAACAATTTTGGGAAAAAGTTTCTAGTTGGGTATGTGCATGGAAAAGGGGGGCCAAAAAAGGGTCTTAAGTGGCTTTTTTTTAAAAAAAATCAATAAAAAATGATCTTGAAGGAGAAATTGAAGATAGTTATGCTCAACATTTGAAGATGCAACAAGAAAAATATTCATAGTGCTTTGAATCTACTTTCTAAACTACTATTTTTTTTTAAATGGTGGAGATTAAGGGGTTCAAATAGGGGGAGCACATAAAGCGCTCATGTTTTTATCAGAAAAATATAACATAGCATCTGGTGTGCTCCCCTAAAATGTTAACTTTTTTTCGTATTTTAAAAATCACTTATGTGGCAAATCAGCTAACACCATGTAATTTATGTTTGATTTTGCTACTAATTTTTTAATGAATATATGATTTTTTACTACTTTTTAAAGTGAACACATCTTGAAAATGAAAAACTAAACGTGCTCCCCCTATTTTTTTGAAAATGAAATCAATTTTTTTTTAATGTGTATAGAATAGACTCTAGAATCATGTGATTTAGATTATTTTTATATTTATCTCTATATATCAAATTTGGCAAGTGTTATAACACACTCGCATTTCTAAGAAGAAGAAATATCACTTCATCTATATAGAAACCTACATCACATCTGCTACAACCTCTTATTCATTCTTGGTCACACAACGCTCTCTCACAATAGACAATTGTTTTCTATTTTACAATGTAATTTAAATATAAAATATCTACCCCCTGGCAAAAAACATGGTCCCCCATCAGGAACTAGGATCCAAAAATGGCTAAAACAAATACGAAGATAATTAGGTTCCTCTACCAACATTTCCCTCTTTATATCTGTATTTATCCCTCTCCCTCTTCCTATCTCCTTTCATTTCTCCCTCTCTATATATTGATCTCTCCATCCTTTGTATCCCTCTCTCCTTTCTCTCTCTCTTTTTATTTCTTTCCCTCTCCCTCTCCCTCTCCATCTATATCTCTATCTTCCTCTCTCCCTCTCTATCTCTACATACCTCTCCCTCTCTCTATCCATCCATCTCTCTCTCTCCTCTGTCTTCTCAGACTTCTATATCTATATCTCTATTTTCCTCTCTATATCTCTTCCCATATCTCTACCTCTTCATATGTATCCTTCTATCTCTACAAGATATATTTATCTCTATCTCCTTATTGTTGGTAGTGGAGCTTGATTTTCCTATTTATTTTAGTCGGGTTTGGATCCTTATTCCAAATGAGGGGTGTGGGGGGAGCGGGGGGCTTTCCCCCTCACTTTTTTCACTAGGGGGTCTAAGGGGTGTTGACAAATTTTGGAGGCTTCCTAGCCAAGGTTTAGGGGCAATGCCCCCAAAGATATTTAAAAAATAAAGTGGTAAATAATATAAAAAAATTCTATTGTAAGAGAGCAATGTGTGATTAAGAGTGAAGATGAGGTTACAGTGGATGTTCTCTCACTCTCCATCTCCTTCTCTCTATATATATCTTCCTCTCTATATCTCCCCTTTATCTCTATCTCCTTACCCTCTCTTTGTATGATAGACATAACATAAGTGTGTTAACACACTCACATTATGGCTCAACAGTAACTAGCCTAGGCTTGATCACTACCAAGCCATAACATGAGTGCATTATGATGTGAATGCACTATAACATGCTTATGTTATGCCTTGGATAGACCAAAAATTGGTTGTGCCCACTTTTTGGTCCCGCATCTTTTACACATATGTAGCTTAGGGAATCTGAAATTAGGTGTTGAATAAGTTAGACCAAATCAAGAATGACTATGTCTACATAAGGAAATGTGTAGAATTAAGATTAGGTATGGACCATTGGGTATAGAGAAGGTAAAGGGTGTGATTAAGATTGGATTTTATGAATGTGCATGTTGTAACTCACAAATTGGACATGAGGACAACATATTTATTGGAATGGCTAAAGTGAGTGTTAGAAAACAGAGAAAAAGTTATAACTATGCAGATTTTAGCTATATTTTTCTCCCGCTATAGTGTGTACATGTTAATCTACCATAAATCATGCATGTTAAATTATAATATGATAGTGAGTAAACTAATAAACATTTATCAAAAGGATACAACGTAAAGGATGGTCTTCAATTTTCTTCATGTTATTCCATGGCACTACATCTCCAAATTTGTACACATGACCACAACAAAATGTTAATAGAACCTACTCTAACATGATCATAAAATTAAGCTCAATATATTTCATTTGTATAAACCCAAAAATTACAATCACTGCAATTATGGAAATAATAAGAAAATGGAATCATGGAGTTGTGACCAAGTTTATCCCCATAAAACCATGTGAAAAGAAAAGTGAAGAAGAAGGGCATAATTCTTTTTGGATATGATCTCCATTGTTATATTTGATACTTCACCTTGAGTGTACAAGAAATACATAAGTGTTTGATGAATGGAATGATGTGGAGGAGAATGACATGGATTCACTTGATCTTCTCACCTTACCTAGTCAAGTTGTGGTTAAGTTAGTGACCCTATAAATTTTGTGGGTATGTATGGTTATTCAATATATCCTATTCAATTGTGAATGAAATGATGTTCTATATGTTTATTTAACTTTCCACTAATATGAATAATTTGTGATTATGAATCCCTAGTGTGTGAAACCCATAAATTGCATGCTTTTCTTTATGTTATTTTATTTATAAATATAGATTAGTTATCTTGAGTAATCAAAATAAATGAATGGTTAATAGGAATACTACTATACAATTGATTTAGAGCAGATCATTGAATTATTATTAGTGATTTTTCTTATGTTAAAAGAAATTTTTTGTGTGCATTTGCATTTATTTGAAATTCAATCATTTGGGGTAATGCATTCAAAATGTCTAAGTTGCAATTGGGATTGAAAGGGTTTTGTTGGCCATGTGAGTTTATGATAAATCTAGTTTATTGCATTTAAGATAAAGGTTAATTGAAATGAGATTGGTTCTTTTTAACTCTCCACTATGTGCAAAATCGTCTTTGGAAAAGAAATTTGTTTTCCTTGAAACCTTTGAATGGAACATTGGAAGAGGTTTGGTTGTTGATTGAGAGCTTGATTGAATTGGATTTATTGAACAAAGTATTATTGTGTTTGCTTTCTTGTTTGGGATTGATTTCTACCTCAAGAATATCCACTTAAAATATTACATGATAAAGAGGTACTTTCCTTTTATTAAAGAATATAATTTCTTCTTCTAAATCCCTTGTTTAGCCTTGCTCTCATATCCTTTGGGATAGAAACATGACTTATTTGAATCTAAATGAGCTTGTATTGGGTAAAGTGCACCAAATTTGGGGACAAAAAAGTGGCCAAATCAAAAAATTGAAGAAATAATGAGTGTGTTTTTTAAAATTTCACATTATGTGCTTATATTATATATATTTTAAGCAAAAAAAAAAAGAATCATAAAGAGATAGAATTAAAGTTAGAGAGGGGGAGAGGTAGAGAGAGGAAGAGATACAAAGAGATCGAGAAAATGAGAGAGAGGGACCAAATCATGGTTTACAAAAAATGATGAATTTATAAGTGGGACCATATCACAAGTTGACATGTTTTTAGGTTTTTTATCTCACTTATAGGTGATGTGCATAACATGCTCACATTATTTATTCAAATTTGGATCCCTCCCTTATTAGCTTGGATGGAAAAATCTAAAGATTAGACTTCTATTACACCTTCCAAAGACATGTTTTCATATTCCATAACATTTTTAAACTTCAATATCATCAATATTCATTTTATAATAAAATTTGTTGAAGCCATCACCCAAACGATGAGCTACTTCTTGGATTTTGGCCATAATTTTTTAAATATTTTGAATAAGTTAAGGTAAATTAATTTTTATTTTCTTTTGACAATGTCTTCATTTTTATAATTTTGATGTGCTTATCTAAAAAAATTAAAATTATATAGGATTTGCTTATGCTTCATTATACATACATTCAAATAAATTACATTTTTGATATTTTTGTGTAACTCATGTGACATGCACACTTAGTGATATAGGTTTTAGGATGGACCCACATCAAAACATCATATATATATATATATATATATATATTTGCAGTACTCACTCTTGGCTATATTTCTAGCAACCAGTTTCTAAAAAATATATAATGTAATAAAAATAGGGGACACACACCAAACACTACATTATATTTTAGTGTTGAAAATAGGAACACTGTTGTGTATGCTCAAAATTTCACCCTCTTAAACTTAACCATTTTTTAAAATCTTTAATAGTTCAAAAACTAGATTCAAAGTACTACAATTCTTCTTGTTATAGTATCTTCAAATTTTGAGAATACACATCTGCTCATCCAAGTTCAAGTTTAACTAATTTAAAAAAAAAAATCCACTCTTTACCCCCTTTTCATCCCCATATACATGCACTTACCTATTTGATAAGATTATAGATTTCATTTTCTTGTAGATTTCATTTTTTTTTAAATGGTATCCAAACCTAGTTAATAATTCTTAGAAACTATGTGTTTGTATATTTATGTTGTTGGGTAGAATTAGAACAAAAGGGCAGTGTTAGAAATTTAAATGGTTAAGTTTCTAGTTTTCTTGGAAAATATTTTAAACACCCATGAACCCTTGAAAAAATATTGTAAAAAAATATATGATTGGAAAAGAGGATTGCCCTCACTCTTTTGTATTAGAGGGTATAATTATATTTTTTGAAATTATACATTTTAAATTATAGTAAAAAAATTAGTGAAAATTTTTGATGGCCATTAATGCTAGAACTTGATTTTATGGTTATTGGTGAAATCTTGAAAAAAAAAGATTAGGATTTGAAATGTTCAAGATTATATTATTTTGTTTCATAATTTATTCTTAATAAATTAAATTATTAAGTGTTTGGATATAGGTGAGATTATTGCATGCCTTGTTTTCCTTGATGGAATCATTTCTATTAAAATGACGGTTTAACATGTGTTAATGGATAAATAGTAGCATATTTTAATAGTGGTCTTCCAAGTGTTTGGATATAGGTGAGATTATTGCATGCCTTGTTTACCTTGATGGAATCATTTCTAGTAAAATGATGGTTTAACATGTGTTAATGGATGAATAGTAGCATATTTTAATATTGGTCTTCCTCCTTTCCTCAATTAAATTAAAATAAAATGAGTAGCATTAGTGAATAGTAAAGGACAATCATATTTGAATTTAAAAAGTGTCAATACTTCATGTCTTTATCCCATGTCATTCTTGTAACGCCCGTCGTGCAAACCCCAGAGAACAAACTTTGCAACCAATTTTTTTTTTTAAACATTACAATTAAATATGTAATAAACATTAAACCGAATCACATTGCATAATACATTATCACACCCAGCTCTCTGGGGCATGTGAGGTTACATCGCAAACAACCATTAACCAAAGTAAAGATAATACTAAACAACTTATCCAATTATATTACAATAACCATTAATAAAAGTACATCCATAAACCAAGAGTGAAAGTATCACTATATCACATATTACAACCATAATGAGTCATTTACAATAATGTTACAAAGGATCCTAACTATTACATCATCGTTTAAACATAAGATTACATGTTCTCAATAATGAGTTACAATAAATTTCCCATACATGTGGGATGATACAAAGTGCAATAATAATTGAATTACAAGGAGAACCACTAGCAACCTCAACGGAAGGAATGTTGCAAAACACGTAATGCTAATGGGGAACCCAACTGTGGAGCACGCTCCACTCCAACCATGTGAGTTATAAATAACTCACTCGCGTCGAGATGACAAAGGAATGTAACACCCCTCTGTTTTGACTCTTTGATCGGCAAGGTTCTTTGTATATCTGAGTATGCTTATAATGTGGAAGTTATATGTTGATGTGATGTTCTTTTATTCCGATGTTATCCTTATGTCATGATTTGGAGTAACTTAGAATATATCTGATTAAATGATGTTTATGTTATTGAGCTTATCCTTGATGTTAGACGTGTCAGTTAATGATACTGTATTGGTGAAAGGGACGGGATTGTATCACTCGCTTGCGAGTGCCCTACGATTCCGAGATTTCCTCTTCACGGTGTGATGGATCATATTATGTATATATGCACGTTCGACATGCTCTTTGTTGCAGGTTGGCAGGTACATGACATCGACTCCACCTGGTTTCCAGGTCTGAGCGTGTCCATTGACCAACGGAAATTAATTGGGAGATAGTAGCTAGGTTTTCCGAACCAAGTCATCACCCTAGTCATAGCGTGTTGTTGGGTTGTCGTCGGGGTCAGTTGTTTTAACTTGGTCAGTTCCCCGTGAGTGTTTATTTAATTGCAAATTTAAAGTTTATTAAATGACTTGCGTAGTCTAATTAATGATTAAATGTGTTTAGTTGCAAGCTAAAAGTGATTAAATAGCTTTTGGAAATTTTAAATGATGAATGTTTTGTCTTATTGAGAGGTTGGAAAATTAGTGATTAATTAATTAATTTAAATAAATTAATAAAATAATCTAATAGTGGATTAGATTTATTTTATTGATAATTTAAATTAATTGTGTGAATTAATTAAATTATCCCTTTTGAATTAAAAGTGTGAAAGATTTAATTCTTTTGTTGAATGTAAAGTGCTAAAATGTTTTGAATTCAAATTGGAATTAGAAAGTTGTTTAAAGTTATTAAAAATTCAAATATTTTTTTTTATGCAAGACTTTGGGGTAGAAAAGATATTTTCTGAATTAGTTGACTATTTTGGGGAAAGATATTTGTGAAGAGTTGAATATGATTTTGAAATTGAATTTAGTGTAAATTTGAAAGTGAGTTGCATTTGCATTTTGAATTTAATTAGAATTTGAATTTGAATTAGAAATTGAATTTGAATGTGGATTTGGGGAGTTTGGAAAAAAGGATATATTTTATTTAGGGTTTTCTTTCAACCTCTCCATGGAGTTCTTGGTTTGGAATTTTGGGTGGAGAGGCTTGGAGGAGGCTAAGATGGTGGAGTTGAAGGAGTGCTTGGAAATCTCCATGGTGGAAGCTTGCAATTTTTGGAGAAAACATAAGGTTCTACCTTTTCTCCCTTCCTCTTCTTGCTCATTTGAATGATTAAAACATAGTTTTAGATTCAATAAAAATGCATGGAAAAGCTTTTCAATTTGCAAAATTGTAAATGGATTTGGAAATAGAAAGAAAATCCAAAAAACTCAATGTTGAAACTTGATTTTGAAAACCCATTTCCTTCTTTTGAAATAAGTTTATTTTCTTGATTTGGGTTTGAATTATTTTTGCAATATGTGCATGAAATCAAAATTTGGGTATATGTATTTGTGAATACAACCATATATTTCAATATATGGAGATACCCACAAATATATATACCAATATATATTTGTTATTTAGAAAATTGTAAATTTCGGGTAAAACCCCATAAAATTTTATTGTTTTCTTTCTTTTTTAGTCGGTTCTGGAAAAACGCAGAAATTATAATATTATAAAATGTTTTTTTTTTTGTTTTTGTGAGGTGGGAGGTCAAACCCCACCCCACCGCGGCCGCCGCTCGGCAAGGAGGCGGCGCTGTGTGCAAAGCACACAGCCACCGCCGCCCCACGGGGAGGCGGGCACTGTGTGCCCCGCACACAGGCTCCGCCGCCCGGCAGGGAGGCGGGCACTATGCGCTCAGCGCACAGGCTCTGCCGCCCGGCCGGGGGCGGGGCACTGTGTAGGGAGCACACAGGCTCCGCCGCCATGGGCGACGAGGGCCTGCGTGCCAGGGCTTCGGCCCTTTGGTTTCTTTTAACCATTTTCACTTTTAAAGTTTATTTACTTTTATTTAATCTAAATTCATTTTATATATATATTATTTATATTATATTTTATATATTATATATAATATATAATATTGTATATTATATAAAATATAATATTTTAATATATATTTGATTAAAATAATTTTAATAAGTTCAAATGTATGTTATGTTAATCATGAGGTTTTTGAAATATAAATTAATGGGAAAATATATGTATATGTTATTGGTTATAGTTTATTCAATGGGAGTTATATTTAAAGTTATTTAAATGATTCATTTGCAAATAAAATATAACTTTATTTGGTATATTTAAATAATGTTAAATGTCAAACTAGAACTTCTAAACGACCACAGGATTATTATGATTGCGGATCCGAGAGTAAAGGATGAACTTATTAGTTAACTTAAATGTTTTTTTTAATCAAGTGAATTATCTTTAGTATGTGATCGTGGAACTTAAAGAGAACGGTTGATTTAAATTTTAACCAGATAGCTACATTATTAAAGTGTTTTGATTATGAGTATGGTTGTGAAATTTAGAGTAAATAATCTGTTCTTTAAATATTTCAATGTCATGAAAATAAATGGGATCAATTGATTGGATAGATGCAAGTCATGAAACCTGTGTTTGAGTGGATTTAGGAAATCCGAATGTTAGTTTATTTAATTGCTTGAAATACTTTTGATGTTTATTCTTCCTTGCTCGATGTTGGGAGTATGGAGTCATTGTTTGAAGTCTTTCAGATAAGGGATTTGTATCTTGTTGTGGGTTGTTTTTATGAAAGTCAGCACGTGTCGTGGAAAAGGTGCATAATTATACCATGAGGATCACGTTTTCCACTGAGCGAGGGATTTGTTAAACCTCCTTGGGGTATAGGAGAGAGAGATGTAGTTGTACCTCCTTTGGAAGAGTGGGTTTTATGTTTGGTTTCCTCCAATGTTTTGGAGTAGGTTTGTCACGTTGTTTTCTCCAGGTGTTGGAGTAAAGTTTCCTTATTTTGTTCCCTCCTTGGATTGGAGAGGTCATGTTATCTAGTTTCTTTTTGTGGTTGTGTTATTACGATGAGGAGGTGGTTCTTGGTGGGGTCCAGTACACAAAGGCATGAGGTAACTCACCTAGGTTTAACTAAAATTTGATAATTTAAATGAATTAATGGGGATCTTTCCAGCTGGCAGATAATAGATGATGCCTCTCGTGAAACAGAGTGAATGATAAGGGCTGAGATGAGATGGGACATAGTTTGCATGAGGGTCCGTGGGTAGAGGCAACCAAGGTAACCCCAAGATGGGGAGTCCGTGGCCTAGGAAGGTTAGGCTAGGGTAACTCACTTGGCAATTATATGGCCTCTTCCTATATAAATGATTAATCAGTTATTGTGCGATGTACATGATCATTGTTCTCTGGAAGCTTTGTAACTTTGATGTTAAGTGATGTGGTTTATGTTCTTGTTTGCAGTACAGTTTTTGTGATAGCCTGTGTCTAGTGGTAGATGGTCTTGTCTAGGAAATCCTTGTTACTATCTCCTAGCACGGAGGGAGTGGGGCCTTTGGGTTCCACGTGGTCGGGTGGCGTGCATCTTTTCGTTGGTTCTTCTTCTTGTTCGTGCGTTCATGATTTCCAGTTGGAGAGCTCATGGGAATCAGTTCTTCTCATGCCTTGTTCTCTCAGTTCTTATTGTATTTTATTGCCCCTCAGTTGTTATCGAGGTGGAATTTGTAATATGTAATCTTTTGGTTGGATTTACCTCATTCGGGGAATGAGTGATGTAACCTTATTGTTTAAATGTTAAATTGGAATCTCGAGGTATTTATTATCCTTGTTGTAATTTATCTTGCATGGAATGTATGTTGTCTCATTTCCTTAAGTGCGTAATGTTTTAGTTTATGTTAATGTTATTTGATGTTGGGTTATTAAGTAATCTTTGTCTCGTGGCCTTAGAGGTTGTTGGCAATATGTATTCACCTTACATGTTAATTGTACTTAAACAAAAAAAAAAATTGGTACGTTTAAGTGGTGAATTGCAACTTCCTCTAGGGTTGCGTGGTGGGGCATTACAAGGAAGAGATCACGACCATGAATGCCAAACCGACTCCAATGAATAACATAGTATGAACACTCAAATACAACATCAAGAGTTACGATGACAAATCCACAACATCCAAAAGACAATATAATAAGATAAAGCCATGAAAGTCATCACAATTAACCAAAGCAATAACCATTGAACAAGTCACCAAAGAACATTCATAAATCACTTTCAAAAGAATCTGAATCAACAATAAGAGTACAAATCCAGACGAACTGATACAACATCCAAAATACATTTCCAGAGGCAATAAGCAACAAGGCAAACAAGTGTCTAGTGGAGAGTGTCATCGCATAGCTCTCATGGGATATCCTGGCCCTTCCTCCAACTTGAGGTGCCAACACCCATCTACGGATCTCCTAGCCCTTCCTCCTACTTGAGGTGTCGGCGCCATAGGGTAGCTCTGTGTGGAGTAGATGTGAAACTCATGAGAGCGAGATTCGGCTTTTTAGGCCGACTTCTACATCTATCATTGGTCTATGATATCCTAATGCATAGGCAGGGTATCAATATTTAAATATCTTGTGTGTGTTTTACTACCCATCCCCTATATTCTATTTTTGGGTTATCATTTGTTAAACTGCTCTTGCGTGGGTTATCTTGAGCTCTTCACTCCTTCGAGTTGAAGCCCACCCGAGAAACCACTCTCCTGAAAGACCGAAACAAAACCAAAACAAGGCAAGGTTGTGTACTTTATGAATAAAAACATATAACTCAAAACAAACATGCGAGGAAAACCCATCTCGCGATAACTCATAATCACAATGACCACAATCTTGTACAACCCTTCCAAATAATAATACTTAAAAATCATATAACCTCCTGATCACAAAAGTACAAGAATGAACATCCAAGGGTATAACACATGCCTCTGGAACTAGGGTTTGTAAAACAACAGGGTTCCCACATTGACTACGCTAAACAATAACCTTAAAGGAAAAGAAACTCAAATAAAGTTACAAGATTACACCATTAAATTTAATTCTTTTCCAAATACCCAATTAATTAATTTTCCCAAATCATTGATCATTCCAAAATAATGTTCCAATATGAGAAATTATAATTGTCTTAATATGTGGATACATATACCTAAGCAGCACGAGGAAAAACTAATTTTCTAATTAAATTATTTAATTAACATAATAAATAACAAACTTATGCCATATATATATAACCATTTATTAAACTAATAAATCAAATACTATATATATATATATATATAGAAATAACAATAGATATAAAAAAATTAAAAAATAAAATACAAAAAATAAAAGAAAACTAACATTATGACTTCCCAGGCCGTCGGCCTTATGTATTGCCCGCAGCAGTCTTATTGAAGTTGCTACGCGCAGTAGTCATAAAGACTGATGTGGCAGTATGCCACAGCAGGGTATGGGGAGAAGGGTACGGCTTCAGTCGTCCCTTCAACCCTCCCCAATAAATTTAAAAGAATTTCGATTTCATAAAAAAATTTGTCTTAAAAAAATACATAATAGCATCTTTATTTATAAAAAATACAACTCCATCCTTTACAGGCACAGACGCCGATGATAGTCGGCCATTATTTTGATTTTGAAAAACAATTTTTCAAATAAATTATAATGCAAGAATATAAATACATATATATATTTTATATATATATATGTATATATATATACACACGAAATTTGTGTATATATATACATATATATATAATTTATATATATCCATATGAAACAATATTCCAGTTACAGGTACAGAAAAATAGAATTAAATGTATTCTCACATGTATATTTATATAAGTGTTTGTAGATAACCATTTTCTATAGAAGATTGATTATACAAAGGAAACAATTTTATATATATATATATACATAATTGTTTAAAAACTCAAGATTCGTTTGTTCCAAATAAAGTAAAGTATTTTCTTTCATATCCATATAGACAAATTGGACATTCCAGAAGATGTAGATTTTGTTTTGACAAATTGAAAACAACCAATAACGTTTAGAAAGATAATTTAATCTCTTTCAGTAAATTTCTATTCAAACAAAAAAATTCTTTCCTCACACAAATCATATTTAATTAATTTTATTTTTCTCTAAAATAGAAAGTTGAATGAGAAAACAAGTGGAACCTGGAGTCCTGCGCTTATTTGAGAATCTGATGATGCTTGCTTGATCCAGATGGCCTCTACGAAGAGCTTCCCATTCTTGCTTCGAAATATCCTCTCTAGAACACCGTGCTCGAGTTCAAATCTAATACTCTACTCAGAAACCCTTCCCAAAACATGCAACAATAGAATGACAAATCCCTTTCCAGAAAACCTCAGAAGATCTCAACATTCAAAGCCATATTTTTTATTTTTTATTTTTGCAACTTTCTTCCCATTCTTCCCGTGTGTGCAAACTCATAAATTTTCAATTACATAAAAGATACCTCTTTCCTTTTTGAAACCTCTAAAGAAAAATCCAATATAAAAGAAACTATCTAATTTAATTCCCATTTTTTTAGCCATCACTTAATTCTTATTCATCATTTTATCTTTCCTATTCTTTTATTTATTTGTGTTTCCTTTTTTATCAATACTTTTGTTTTAAATTTCCTTTTGCAAGCTTTACTTGCTATGCACATAATTTAATTTATTTTATAATTATCTTCAACAAGGTATTTTAATTAAATTAACAAAACACAATTTAATATTTAATTAGCATTTAATAAAATACATAACATTAAAGATAAAACGTTTTAAATATTTAAGTACAAATTAATCTAGCATTATAATAAACAATTATTACCACCATTTAATTAAATAAATCACAACTTATGAAATACCAATGTAAATCACATACGAACAAGACACTACACAAAAAATAGTAATAAATTACTAAAATGACAACCACAAAATACACAATACCATTTGATCAAGGCGATTTGACAGCATGGAATGAACGGCTTCGGCTATCATCTCCTAATTTCCAACAATATCTTGGTTAAGGTTATTGGTGCCATGCAATCTGCTTGAGAGCGGGGTGGAATCGAAGACTCTGTACCTAAAATCCGCATCCAAACGAAGTCATATAAGTGTACATAGCATATATATAGTCAAATTAATTTACATTGTGAAGGAATTACAACGTAGCAGGTCACTCGCAAACGAGTGATGCTACAGTGTCATTTCATCACATCTATTCTAACAATTATGATATAAATGATGAGATAACATTTCAAAACTAATAGATTATACCATAATATAATTTGCTAAATTAATGCATCACAATGTTACTAAAATCAAACTAATATCACCAAACCACCATATCATAAGAAATATCCATGTCCTCAAATGTATAAGCATAATCACCAATAGTCTACTAACCAAACCACCAAACTAAACAATAATAGTATCATCACAGTATCAAAGTACCAAATCAAAGCATAGAAAATGTGGGTCAATCAACAAGCGGGAGGGTTATTACAATTCTCCTTTATTTGGTTGGGTCATGAGTACCCAAGTTGTGAATTATATGTTGAATCCTTGTTAGTGTGTGTATTCAAGTGTGGATGTGCATTGAATTAATATTGATTTTTTTATCCATATTATGTTATAAATTGAATGGTGTGTGACCTTATGTGTATTATTTTGGTGTCTTTCTTGAGACCCTTACATGTTTGCGAGATCAATATTGCTATAAGTGTGCCCATGATTCTCTCTCTCCATAGATTGGGAGTTCCTTGGAGTGGCATAACCATCAATTACACAAGTGATGATGCTAATATGGTTGAAGTATGGGTAATTTCTTCCATCAGTCTCCTTGAATATCTCTTGATAGATAGAAGAGTTTTCACTTTAGTATTTTTCTTATTTTGCATAATTTATGCCTTGGAATTATGTAAATGTTGTAATCTTGTATTTGATCTTAGATTATGACCATCCTTGTATTTTTTGAGGTGGGCTTGTAATTGTTATACTTATTGTATTTTGTATTTTGGTAGAGAATGTAGGCATGAGTAGGGTCTTATGGTCCTAGAATATATAGTGATTAAATATATATTATTTAGACTTCAAACCATCCATGTTTAGGATTAGAT
Source organism: Sequoia sempervirens (assembly GCA_007258455.2). Taxonomy (NCBI): domain Eukaryota; kingdom Viridiplantae; phylum Streptophyta; class Pinopsida; order Cupressales; family Cupressaceae; genus Sequoia; species Sequoia sempervirens. The sequence continues at coordinate 14,599 of VDFB02118661.1, forward strand.
TAATTTCATTTTAATGTGTACGTCATTATTTGAGTTTTTTTCATACCATCTTATGAAGGATTTAGCATGTTTCAAAAAATCCTTATAATAATATGAATAAATCTAATTTTTGTAAGAAGTTAAAATGAAACTATAACCTATGATATTTTATCATTTTAATTATATGACTAGATAGCATCGATGATATGGTTGTGTGTATTCAACATTATGTTTAGTATTCATATTTCCCCTTCATGATTGCCGTATTTGATGTATTACATTAATGTTTGTCATTGGTAAATTGGTTATGGTTAAAATTTAATTAGTGAAATTCATGAATGCTTAATGTGGCTAAAGGAACCTTAGGATTAATAAAGATATATGGTTCAAACCATTGGTGAATAACCATCAAAACATGAAATTTATATTGTGTTAGTAGGCTATCCATCACTCACATTAGGTTGTGTACCCTTGAGTCTTGTCTTGAAAGGTCATAATTTAGTGTTGTAAGCTACTTATATCTTTATTCTTATTTTAGATACTTTTATTAACCTTGGAACTAGTTCTTATTCTTATGAGAACCTCACTATCCTCTTGAGCCTTGTTTCATGTTTGAAATTAATTGTCTACAAAAGGGGTTATTTACACTAGCAAGATGGGAAATTTGGAGAATCACCTAGCGATTTTATCTAGAAAAAGGGGTGATTTGGTACAATGAGCACTTTTAGACCTTTTTTTAGAAAAATTTCCTAAAGATAAGTTGTTCTCTAGGGTCTACCTCAAATTCATATCTTCTTCGTCCATTGGTACTTTATGTACCTAATATGTTAATCCTATTTTTTCTTTCAAAATCATGTCTTGGTGTGGGAAGTGTTGAGAATTAAGGTGTATCAACATTTGCAATTTCTTAGCATTAAAATATTAATTTAATTATGCCTATGTTGTAATTTCTTGCTCATATTTGTTTGTCATCTAATATGACTTGACATGGTGAGTTGACGACATGTTGGAAGGTGACAGGGATGTTGTGGTCCCCTCAAGGCAATGTAGGTGTCCCACTCTAGGAAGATATTCCTTGACATGTTTCGACATCTTTGAGGGATTCCTATGATGATTTTATGATAGATTCCTATGACTATCTTATGATAGATTCCTATGACGAAGTTATGATATGTAAGAGCCAAATTCTATGACAGGTTGGAAAAGTTTTGACTAGCATCATTGTATGAGAAATTGGGTACCCAATTTTGACCTATTACAAGTTGTAAGAGAATGTATGAAGCATCTTCTATTATTAGTCATTTATGACACATACTCTTACAGCTATAATATTTTTCATATATGATGGATTATATGGCATTGTAAGGAATTTTTCATACCTATTTGGGGAAAATTTGGGGCACCCAAGTATGGAGGAATGTAAGGGGGTAATGAATCATTGGGAAAGTGTCACCTAATTCAACTACATTTTGGAAAAGTGTGCCACATGGATTTGGATTCCCATCCCTTGTCTCTTGCTCATGAAGCTTCCTTTATGCTTGTATTTCTCTATAAATAAGGTTCTTGTGGGAGTAGTTTGTATGGTTCATTTTGCAGGTATTGTTATGCTAAATTAGAATTGCTCCAAAATTCAATATTTGTGTATACTCTTGGAAGAACTTGCATTTCAAGTGTGTTGTAATCACCATTGATTTGATAATACGTTGTGCAGGTTTTGGAGTGTAGGGTTTTTCTCTTGAAAGGGTTTTCCCCACATATATCTTGTGTTGTGAGCTTTTATACTTGCATGTGATGTTATGTTATTGATATCTTTATTGTGCATCTCATATTTTAAATGTAAAAAGAATTAAAATTGTACATCTCTCCTCTTAGATTAGTGTTAGGATGCATTTTTATGTACCTTGCTTCCTTTCAATTGGTATCAGAGCTTGATCATCTGTGATTCTTGTTGTTGGGTAGATGGTTTTTGTACTTGTCTTCATTTGGGTGGTAGCCTATGTAGTGGATTTCTAATATTTTTTGCCAGAGAGATGGCTAGCGCATCTGAGAGGTTTGAATTAGAGAATTTTAATAAAGGAAACTTTGAGTTGTGGAAACTTGAGATGGAGGACCTATTGGTGGATAGATATTTATGGATCACAATATCTAGTTCCATTCCAATAGGTATGAAAAGGAAGACTGGGATCAAATGGATCGTAAAGATAAGGGTCTCATAAGACTCTATTTAGCTGAATTTGTCTTGTTAAATGTTCATGGGGAGAAAATGGTTGCATCTTTGCGGAAGAAACTTAGAGAAATTTATCAGGTTGAATCTCTGGTAAATAATTTATTCTTGAGAAAGAAGTACTCTCTAAGGATTGAGGATGGAGGATCTTTTGCGGATCACCTGAATTCATTTAATATGCTTATTTGTCCTTTGTTGGTGTAAAGATGGAGGAGGAGGATCGTTGTATATTATTACTATGTTTGTTACTAGATTCATGGGACCACCTTGTTATGGCCATTGGAAGTACCACTACCGCTTTCAAGATGGATGATTTGGTTGCATCTCTTTTGTTTGAGGAGATGCAAAGAAAATCCCTTGAATCAACTAAAGAGGCTCTTGCAGTTCGTGGTAGATCCAAGGAGAAAGGAAAAAAGAAGGATAAGAAGAAAGAAAAAAGAAAAAAAAAAGGAAGATCAAAATCTCATGGGAGATCTAAGTCTCTTGGAAATTCCAAGGCTCTGTGTTTGAACTGTTGTAAACCTAGTCACTTCTACAAGGAATGTAAAGAGGAGAAAAATAAGAACAAGAAAAATAATAACTCTGATTTAGACAAGTCTGCTTAGGATGATGGTAAAGTGTTTGTCATTTCCATGGCAACACATGCATCTGAAGATGTGTGGTTGATTAAACCTGGTCCATAATTCTGCATGACCTCACATAGGGATTGGTTTTGATGTATGAAGAGTTTGATGGCAGGAAGGTGTACTTGGGTGATGACTCTCATCTGAAGATTGTTAGTCATGGAAGAGTTCTAATTTGATTCCCTTATGCTAGAGTGAACGGGATCAATGGTGTTTTACATATCTCTGGTTTGGCACGAAAATTTTTATCTTTAAGTAAATTGAATGATGTGGGTGTGCAAGTAATTTTCTCAAATAGAGGATGCAAGGTGAAAATAGAATTTGTGGTGTTGGCTAAGGTTGTTTGGATTGGCAATCTATTTTAGCTGGATGCATGCATTATCTAGTGCAATAGATTTTTTTTGTGAATAATATAGCTTCAAAGTCTTCATCCTCACCATCAAAACTAGTAGCGAAGAGGACTATTGCATCTACTTTTAATGGTCGTGCTTTCTAGGTACCCAAGGATGCTCATTCTATAGAAATGAAAATTTTAGCAAATAAAACTATGTTATATTAGCAAAGGCTTGGCCACATTGGTGAGAAGGGTCTTAGAACCCTAAAAAGTAAATGTCTTGTTAAGGGGATGAATGATTGTAATCACGAGTTTAATTTTGCAAACATTGCATTATGGAAAGCAAAAACTGTGTTCAGTTTTACTCTAGTTCTCATAAATATTCTAAGGTGTTGGACTTGATTCATTTTGATGTGTTTTGTCCTCTTAATGTTCCTTTGATTGAAAAATCTATTTATTTCATTTCATTCATTAATGATTACAATAGAAGGACATGAGTATATTTCCTTAGAATAAAATTTGAATTCTTTAATAGATTCAAATAGTTTAAAGCTCTCGTAGAGAATTAGAAGGATATAAATATTAAATGTTTGAGGATTGACAATGGCGGTGAATTTTTTTTGGTAGATTTTGATAGGTTCTGTAAATAACATGGGATTGAAAGACATAAGACAACTCCATATTCCCCTCAACATAATGGATTTGCAAAGAGAATGAACAAGAAATTGACAAAGAGGGCTAAGAGTATGCTTAGTGGAGCTAGCCTTAAACAAAAAATTTGGGCTAAAATTATTACCACTACTTGCTACTTGGTTAGCAAGTCTCCTAGCTCAACGCTTGTGGATAAGACACTCATGGAGGTATGTTATGGTAAAAATCCTTCATTGAGACATATTTGAGCATTTGGTTGTGAGGCATATGATCATGTGCCTAAGGAGAAGAGGTATAAGTTGGAGAACAAGGAAGTAAAGATTATCTTCATTGATTATGGCATTGATGTGAAAGGGTACAAGCTTTGGGATCTTGT
>VDFB02118662.1:0-15712 GCA_007258455.2 Sequoia sempervirens
AGCATAGGCACCTTCTAGTTCTAGGCCTTCAAAATTGAGTACCATTGGGAGGGGAAAGAGGAAGATGTAGATTATATGTGGTTATTAATGTTTTCCTCTTTTTGACATGATTATATGTAAACATTTATAAACTTAGAATGTTATACATTGAAACTATGAGTTTTTATATGACTATGAATGATGAAATTTCAATTATTGAGTGTTTGATGATCATATGACATGTGTAATCTTTGAATTATGAGTGTTTGATAATCAAATTAGGCTCTTATGTTCTCTAAATGCATTAATTTCTTCTTGTTTTATTGTAAAACTACGGTTTTTTTTTTGCCAAGTCCTAGCCGAGTTTATTCTCAAGTCCGTGCCAAGTCCCAAGTCTGAGTCATATTTTTGGGCTGTCGAGTTCGTGCCGAGCCCGAGTTTTCCAACTATGGTGGTTGGTGACAAACATTTGGATGTCTTCAACCTTAGCATACACCTGTTTGATCCACTCAATTTTGGTTCCAATTTGTGTAGCATTAGATTGAGGGAGTGGATAGCACAAGGTGTCCAAAAAATGTGTGAATACTTCTCCTCAATCAATAACCCAGCAGCCCTATAATTTTTTGCATTGTCAGTTACAACTTGCACAACATTTTGATGGCCCACTTCTTCAATAGCTTGACAAAGGATGTTAGCAATAAATGCACCATCCTTCACCTATCTGTCACAATCCACTGCTCTCAAAAACATTGCCCCTTTAGGGGACACTGCAATAACATTGAGCAATGGACGATTTTTTGCATCTTTCCATCCATCGGAAACGATGGTCACCCCTGTTTAGATCCACGAATTCCTTATGGGCTTCAAAGAGTCCGCTACATATTTCACCTCTTTATCTAATAAGGTGCAATGCACTTTCTCAAAACCTAGGCCCTTATACCCCTTTGGAGCCTCATTAATAGATTTCACCATTTTTTGCCAATATGGTGAATGAACAACGTTGAATGCCAATCCATTGGCATAGACACATCTTGCTATGTCATGATCAACAATCTCTCTTGCCTCATTCTGAAATGAAGTTTCCAACGATCCCTAAGATCTTTTATTTGTAGAGGGCACAGTTTGCTCTTGAGGGATGGACATAAATGGATGGCTATCTATAGGTGGAAACTGAGAAGATGGTGTAGGGGCTTCATGACTCGAGATCCTTTCTTTAACAAAGGATCACTTGTTTTAAGACAGATTGCTACTTGGTCTGCTTTTTCTTGCTTAGCAATATATCCCAATACGATGGGTTCTGGAATGTCTTGGTTATCTGGACCTAGACAAGCTTTGATGCCTAGTCCATGGATCCTGCACAAGTGCACTTTCACTCGACTATATGAGCTCAAATATCTAACATTGCAATGACTACAAATCCAAACATATGCTCCACCACCTAGAAGTTGTTGAACCATTTCAACATATTTCTAAAGGGGAGAGTTTGGGTTTGCTTTGAAACGAGATTGGTTTGAGCCTAAGGAGGTAGAACCAGTTTCCATTGCAATACCTAAGGCACAACTTAATTCATTTCAAAAAAATGAAAAAAATTGAACATGTGTTATAAACACTTAAAGAATTTAAACAAAACAAAAACTTAAAAACAAAACAAAAGAGTTCATTTGTAAAAAAAAAAAACCACACTTCAAAAAACTACCTCTTTTGAAGAAATCTTGTTCAATGATCTTCTTGGCAACAAATGAACACTTGCAAGTGCTTAGAAATAGCACAACAACCAACTTCGAACAATCAACAATCAACCTTCAAGTCTATGCAAGCTTGTGCAAGCAAGAGAGAAATTTGAGCAAAGGAGGCAAAAAAACTTGGTTTTCACTCACAAATTGTTAAATGAGTATGTTTTTACCTATTTGATGTGTTAGGAGGCAAATATTAGGGTTGGGAGGAATATTTTAGTCTTTAAAAGTAAAAAATGTCAAAAAAATAATTAAAACATTGCAAAAAAAGAGTCTTCAAACCACGGCCTGGGCGTGAAAACTACTCAGGTTCGAACCTGTTGATGTGATTTTTATGACCGCACCAATCAGCAGAACAAAGTTGTAAGAAAGCTACTCTATTCTCTCTTGATCAAAGTATTCCGTGCACTAAAATTGCAAGAAAGTTCGCACGTTCAACTCCAAGGTTCCGAAATACTTAGAATACCCTCAGTTGGTTTGATGTGAATTGCTGTTTTCACAAGGGGACTTACACAATTGTTCAGAATTCTTGCAGTTAACAGTAAATGAATGATTGGAAGGGATTTATGCAATGCGGATGATTTAGAAATATAGTATGCTTTCCTAAAACTAACCAAAGATGAGCGGAAAGTAAATAAGTGTAAGGGTAAGAAGGTTCTAAATTCTGTCCTAAATGCAAGATATGTGGAGCTCGATTTCAGCATACTTCGACTAAATTTCACCTAGCCTCACGTCGGACAGCTTCAGCAAAATTGGTGCAATCTTCAAAGGGATAGTAAAAGATATTCAGATTACAATTTAGCATACATATACCATCAGGACAACGCATATAAGCATACAAATCACAATCGAAGTTAAACTCAAAATAATTTCCAGTCGACCACGCAAGGCGAACTTGTCATCAACAAATTGCTAGTGGTATGGAATGAAATGAAACTACCTCAATAAAACGCCACACATCCAAAGTAAACTACTCACATGAAATAAAAATTATACTACTTTATGCTACTTGGATCCGAAAGGATGAAGAGACCTTGCTAGCTATCCATGACAAAGACGAATTCCACCATCAATGAAAAGATCTATTATCATGAAAGTTTTACACAACAATCTCTACAAAAGTTTTCAAAGGGAAAACTTTCCTTCTTCTCCACACTATGCTATCAAAATGCCTACTCTCTAGTGTCTCTCCAAGTCTCAATTCTAGTCTCTAATTCTAATGAATTACAAATGAGGGGGACTCCCCCTTTTATAGATAGCTCAGTCCAAAAGACGGCTACGGTTACAATCAAAAGAATGGCTAAGATTAGGCCACCTCAGCCCTAACCCTAAAAACTGCCAGAATGGAGAGTGGTACATTAAATGAATCAAAGATTCCCACTCACTCCCAAAATAGTAAAGGCAATTAATGCCCATAATCAGTCTTCTAGAAGATCATCGTCCAGTAGTGCATTTCCATTCTCCTCTCTGGCTGCAAACTCAATGAACCTGCCAAGTACAGCCTCAACCTCCTGAACTGAAATGGGTGGAATGCAATCAAGCTGGAACTCTAACACCGTGACTGAATGCTCGTGCCTTGTACAAGATTTTCTCCAAGCAACTAAGGAATCCTGTGTGCTCTGAATCAAGTTGGAGAAAGTAGAAGTGTTCTCAAAGTCATCTGCACGGGCGTCTCACCTCGAGACTAACTAATTTGATCAACAACGATTGGTTCTCGACTGACACGAGACACTGATTTGCTGAATATTGAAGAAACCACGCCCCGTGATTGGCCAAGAATATCCATTCAGAAAAGCCATACCCGCTATTCTCCTCAATGACTTTCTCCATCACCCAGAATCAAGTAGCGAACATGTCTCAATGCCTCAAGACGCTGGAATTACGGTTTCCATAAACAAGCATCACCCCAGGCCTGATCAACTGCCTCCATCCATGCCAAGATACTAGAAGCCTACTGAAAAGCAAGAGCAAGGTCCTCCATAAATTTTTCTGTCTCAACACGAACTCCCGTGACCCACTTGTCTGCCTCCTGTGCCATCTTCCCTAACTCCAATAAGCCACTGATTGACTCTCTAGGTATTTCAGCTGGGAGTTCTATTGCTGGAATCTCTTGCCCACGAGGACGAGACAACTGCTGCACATATCCTATCAAAGCCTTATGCTCTCTTTTCAACTTCTTGTACTTTCCTTCCTTTTTGAATAATCTGTCCTTGAGGGTGTGGTAGGAGTTATCACACTCCTCTACAATCTGTGCACCTGTGGGGCGTCCTAACTCCAAAGTTGTGACCACAAGTTCTCGGGTACTGCTTCATTTTGGTCACAATCAACCTGTGGCACTGCCATGTGAAGGGTGTGGGAACCACCCTCATCAGTTGATATCTTTGAAAACTTTTGTGCTCTCTTCTTCTGTGGAGGTGCGCTGATCCTGTTCAAAAACTCTTCCATCTCAACTGCTGGATCAATTTCTTCGTTGGGGCTTCTTCTCATCCTGTCTCTGAGCCAATCAGGTACTGTATACTGTATATCAAATGGCTGTTGTTCTTGTGCCTCAACTTCTCGAACTTGTTCAACCTCTATATCATTCTGGTGAGGCTCATCGTCCTCAAGTGGCTGAGTATTGTTGTGACTTTTTCACACATCGCCCCATTCAAGATGGGGACCCCTAATTTTTGCTCCATTCTGGTCTTTTGGCTTGGGTTTTTGTCTCTCTCTCTCTCTGTCTCTTTTCTATCTGCCTTTCCGGGGATTGTGCCCGTCATTGAGCTTAAAACGTGAAATGTTGGCCAGGTTTGAAAATTAGGGTTTCATCTTTCCTGGTCAGTCCAAGGTCGAACGAAGTGAGTAAATTGAAAACAGAGCTTAAATATCAAGGTCAAGATGCTTCCACAGTTCTAAATTTTCATCAAATTCAGTACTTACTATTTTAGTAAGTGTGCAAATTACGGTGGAATTACCCATTTTGAGATTCCGGACAGCCACACTCCAGATTCGTGAGCACATCAGCCGTTTCGCTGCGGCAAAATTTGAGTTTCGAAATAGGCGCAACTTTCTATTTTAGTAGTCCAAATTCGACAAATTTCATGGCTTAGACGCTATAGCGTTTTTCTTTTGCATGTCCGATATTCCAACTGGTTTTCGAGACCTCGAACAATATAATACGTGAGTGAGATCGACAACCCTCGTGAGTTCAGCCCTGCGTTATTTTTAGATCATGTCGGTTTTCTGCGCACCAGATATTCTTTAGCGGCTTTTGAGCCGCGATGCATATGCAACCAGCGATAATCACCGCAAGGAACTACTATTTTAAAGTAAGTGACCGCCTCCCCAAAGAATTAAAACGTGATGTCAGACGCGAATACCTGGAACGGTGATGTTCGTAGATCATTTGATACGCTAGCAGAAAGAATTAGGGTTTCCACTCTTCCGGAGTCCGGTAAAGAGGGTAAAAAGTCAAAATTGAAAACCGCGAACGACTCATGATCAAGATCCCGCTATCCTCACGGTAAAATTCTGAAGTCGAACCTGGAGCACTACCATTGAGAAAATATCGGGAAACGGTGCTGTAATGAATCACTTTGTAATGCCCCATGCTCACAGACAGTCAATGGTGAGGAGCATCATTATTCAAATTTTAACAACTACAATGGAGCGATTAAGCGCTTAAATATTGAGAAGTAACCACCTTCGGAATAGGCTAAAAATTGCGTCGACTAAAATAAATAGCAAAGGTCAAATTGCAACAAGGTCGTGGAGGATGCAAAGGTTTGAAATTCCCCAAATCATTCTAAGCCTTGCATTTAAAAATCAAAGGATCTCTAATGGCAAATAGCAGGGCATGGATAAACTGGCGAAAACGAGGAAAAAGTGACTAAGTCTGGAATTTCATCCTGCAGCCATGCCAAAATGCGCCCAAGTTGAAGAAGACATGATAAAATTTTCTAAGTATGAAAGCTCGTCCTCCTCCTAGGCCAAAATGCGCCCATCCTTCAAGCATGGAAAAATGCGCCCATGAAGCATAAAGTCAAAGAAAGTCAACAATTTTCATCTTGTAGCTATGCCAAAATGCGCCCACCTTGAGAGCTGATAGCAAGAAAAACGGCTAAGTGTAGAACTCGTCCTCCACCACCCTCCAAATGCGCCCATCCTGCACATAGGTGGCAATGCGCCCAAGAAGAGAAGAAGTCAAACGAGTCAAAGTTTTTCATCCCTCTCCCTATGCAAAAGGCGCCCAAAAGAGGGCATGTGAAGAAAAAAACGGAGAAGTTGAAGAGTCATCCTCCATGCATAGCAAAATGCGCCCAAGTTGAAGATGGTGAAAGTAAATGTAGGGGGGTAAACAAGGTAAGAGGAGAATAAAATACTCCAAGGCGTGGTGAAAGTAAGGTAAATGCTAGGCGTGGTTGTTATCCCTCTTCAAGTGCTATATGCGCCCAAGGTGGTGAGTGTTATGAGGTGTTAGAAAATACTCCAAGGCGTGTGAGGTGAAACAAAATGCTAGGAGTGGTTTTAATTTTCTTCAAGTATGCTATGCACCTAGGGTGGTAAAGTGAAATATAAGATGATGTGATGAAAATTTTTCCTAAGGCGTTGGAGCTTCAAGTGAAAATATTTTCCAAGTGTGAAATAAAATGCAAGGTGGTGAGTAAAAGATAAAATATGCTAGGCGCCCTCATAAAGATTTTCTAGGCAAAGTTGATGTTTTTCTCACAGGCAAAGATGAGCAAGATTGAATAAAAATTTCCAAGGCAAAATTTTCAAGATGATTTAAAATTTTCACTAAGGCAAAGTATTTTCTTCCTTAGAAAATACGCCTAGAACTCAAGGTGGTGAATTTTCCTGAAGCACGAACAATTTTCTAGTGACGGAGTCAGAACGATGACAATGCAGGATGAATTTAAAAATTTCTCAAGTCAGAGCAACGGGATGTTCACAGATGAAGAACGGATTTGAATTGATGGAATAATATTTTTCTAAGGTTTAAAAATTAATTGAACCCGTTCGTTGTGCACCCATGGATTCATCGCGTTTCAGAGAAAATTTTCTTCTGGGTACTGAACATTTGTGATGATAGATGGATTTCCATGTCTTCCGAACTTCGCCAACACTTTTTCAGTGAAGAATTCAATTAGTGCTCAAATTGTGAAATTTTCCTAAGGGATAATTTATAATTTTCTAAGGCAAAGTGAATAAGATGTGTTTTCAAGATAAATTTTTTCCGGACAAAGAATTTGAAGTGAATTGCCTAGATGATTTCGATCGAATTCTTCATGGATGAATTTTCCAGAGCGTCAGAGATGATTAAAATTTAAATTTGCAAGACAAAGTTTTGGCTGGGGAATTAGATGGATTAAAAGATGAAATTTAATTAAACGTTTTTGAAAGTAAATTGAGACATGCCAGTCAAAGTTGAACTTCTAGAAGGTTGAGATTCTCGGACAAGTGTCAGAAATACCAGAGAGGGAAAATTCGAATTCTTGAAGTGGAGTAGTGAAAATTTAATGCATTAGCTATACTTAGCTCCTAGAATTCGATTTTTGGCTATAAAATTGAGAAGTTTCTCACTTGATTTTCACAGCTGGAGAAGTACGAATTTGCTCTGAAGATTGTTGCTAAGTATTGCTGAAGCTTGAGGAGTTCAAAATTTTTGCTAAGGCTGAAGTGTTGCTGAAGTGTTTCGATTTGAAGCTGAGAAGGACGACTTGAGTTTGTTGCTGAGTTCCAAAATCTGAAGTGAATGATTGCTAAAGAAATTCGAATTTCAAAGAGGAATTTGCTGAAGTTCGAACTTGTTCTATTGCTGAAGCTGGAGGGGCGCACTTGCTAATTGCTAGAGGTATGCTGGTACGAATTAAAGTCTAGTTGCTGAGCTTTGAAAATCTGAAGTTGAAGAAGGTGTGAAGTGCGAACTTGCAAGAGTGAAGTTAATGAAATCTGCACTTTGCTAAGTCTCTTGAAGTTGTTGATTGCTAGAGTGAAGTGGGCGATTTTATTAAAGCTTGAAGTTGCTAAGTTGCTGAAGTTAAAGCTTACTTAGAAATTTTTCTAAGTATTGAAGCTCGAATTTATTGAAGAAGAAGTTGAGGTTTGCAAACGAGATATAATATTACAACTTCTTGAAGTCGACTGGCAGCCCCTGCACTATATTTTATTTATTTCCTAAGTTAAATTGTTGATGAATGTTTATTGTCCTCAGATGGCTGAGGCAAGGGCGACTGGCAAAGACAACAATGGTGCATCCAGGCAAGTGGTTATAAAAGAAGCTGAGCAAGACATTTATACCAGAGTCAAAATTCATTTCGAAGTTAGGCAAGCTGACAGATACCAACTTGGGCTCCATCAACCTTGAGACTTTCAAGAACAGAATGTTGGGGATTGGAAGTCATCAACCTTCGAACACTTCGCACAATATTGTTCGAAGTGGGTTATATGCAGCTGCTAGTTTCCCACCAGCAATTCAGTGTTCGAAGCTGATGATGGAGTGCGCCAATTGCTATGAGAAGGATCACAGGTCAATCATGTCACCAGATGGACAAGTACTTGCTAATCTCACTCCTTCAGCCATTGGTGAAGCTTTCGGGATCCCGGTGCACAGGAATATGGTTTACAAGTCCAGAGAGCGAGCTGAGCAAATGTACGCTTCTGCATTCGAGAGATGCACGGAGACAATCAACACTCACTGGATGAGCAATCCCAAGCCTTCTCGTACAAAGTTGCCAAAGCAAATTATAGCGGATGACTTGAAACAGGAATATTGTGATCTCATTATGATGCTGAGTCGAGTTGGAGGTTGCCCACAGTCATTTATTTTCGAGCCTTGGATGTTCTATTACATCAACCTCGTGCTAGAAGGGAAGGACTACGTCAACTGGGCTGCAATGATCAGTGACAATTTGCACGAGCAGCTTCTGAGCCTGAGAAGAACGAAGACGTTTTATATGAGCTCTTATATCCTCTACATGCTGGCTCGTATGACGAAGTATAGAGGGATTTCATACAAGGAACCCGTTGGTTGTGGCTCTCACCAGTTCAAAATCCATGAGGCTTGTCCACAGTTACACCTGGCAAGTACCACTCATTACAAGCGTGTCAATGACGCCTTCACCATGCATATCACGAGATTGCTTCAGGAGCGGATGCATCACAGAATCTCGAGAGAGGCCCAAGAATTGATTGAAAGGTATGGGTGTTGGTTTATACAGTTTCCAAAGTTTTCTTCAATAAGGCTGCAAGGTTTTTCATCATATCCATATAGGCTACCTAAGTACCCAACCAATAGGATTTTGATGTTAGAGATATCTAGGCAATTGGTCGCCTACGATAAAATTCAGAAGAGGAAGAAGAAGGGGGGTGTTGACTTCCCGATTGTCATGGGCAACTCGGATGAAGTGTGTCCTTCATTACAGGCAGCCAAAGAAGCCGAGAGTGAGCTTCAATTTGTCATGTCCCCATTTTTGGCGAGCATCAGAGATCGTGAGATTGGCCTATCATGAGACCCTCGTAGGCTGACAGAGTGGTTAGAGGGTCGTTTCGGAGCTTGGCTCAGCGTCAGATTGGCAGTTTTGATCAATTGGCTTTCGTTTGGGCTTGATCGGAGACCTTTTGCAGAATTGCTATTTTTAGCAGTTCCTGGCATGCAGTGTGGGACCCCTGCTATTTTTAGCAGTATGAGATTGGCAGTGTTCAGGATCACTTCAGTGTTCGTCAGCATCAGACGGAACAGTTATCGGATGTGTAACGAGGAAGATATTAATATTTAATTATATTAATTAAATATTAATTATTTAACGATTATAATGTAAAGTTATAATATTAAATTATAACTTAAGTTATTTGCCTTGAGGGGTGCGCCCATCATCAGGAAGGGGCCAGTTTGCGAATTAATTAATGATTAAATATTTTGGGCTGGAGACTATTGAAAGATTAAAAGAATTAAAAAGTTAAATATATTAAAATCCCTATTATTAAGGAATTCGCCCTTTTGAGAAGAATAAAAGGTTTTGCATTGGGATTTGTGCCATTATGCATATTTGACTTATTGAAAATTGATCAGTTTTGTCTGAGCACGGAGACCTTAGGGTTTGTGTTCGAAATTCTTGGAGAACGAGCCATCTCCATTGAATCAGTTCAAAGGGTGTGAGATATCACCCGATTTACTGCCAGCAGAGGTTTTCTCATTCAGAGTAAATCACAGAGCTTCAGAGGAATTAATATCTTCAGAGTTTTCTTCAGGGTTTTATATTCAGAAGGCATTCATTAACTTAGGCATCCATATTCTGGAGATTTGGAGGGGTACAGAGAAAGCCGTACAAGTTCATTTAATGATTGTTGTTTCAGCCGTACCATTTGCAGCAGGCTGTACCTTCACATGAAGCCGTACCTTCACCTTCAGAGGTTATAGAGGAACAGTTGCCAGCAAGCAGAGATTCATTCTATTTCATCTTAGGCGCCTATTTCAGAGATTGTAGAGATTCATCAAAGGGCGTACCTTTCATTGTGAATTAATTATCTGCTGTACCAGGCCGTACCAGCTGAGTTTGAGCCGTCCCTTTGCTTGGAAAGAGAAACGCCTCTCTTCCTGGCTTGATAACTTCTCCAGAGTGGCGCCCCTGTATTTGGAGTCATCTGCCATCGTTATCCGGAAGGAGAACTTCTTATTTGCAGCCGTACAACTCAGTTATCAGATCAGATTGCTGTTTTTACCAGGTTCTTTACATATTGAAAATTCATTGTTTTATTCGTTGCATGCAACTGAGTTTATTTTGTAATCTTTATAGAAGATCAAATAAAGACTGGCATCCTTATTTACATCAAATTCTCTCGTCATCTAGAGTGGATCTATTTTATTTGAATTTATTTCAATTACTTGCAAATCGCCATCTTGCATTTCATGCTTAAAACCCTAGAAACGTCAAAAATTGCAAAAACTTCAGAAAACATCAGAAAAACAGATAGTAACGGAAACAGAGGGAAACTGGGGTTTCTACACAATTTTACCACTTTTCATATCACACCAACCGACAGCACTATGATCCACATAATAACATCAAATGGGTGCTGTCAGAGGAGTTTAAACACAAGGCAAATATTGAGGACTATTGGGCTGATGCATCAGATGAGGTTGAAGTCAGGAAAAGAATGTTCTCTCGGTTGCCAATTAACATGATCAGGGAGTGCGAAGTTGTTCCGGTTCCAGACCAGGTGAATGAGGATATGGACGTTGTCCATCCAAATTATGCAGCAATGAGAGATACTCTGCTTCCACTCCCGGATTGGTCAGAACCATAGGTTGCTGACTTGGACACACTTTCTATTCCGGTCTTGACATTCACCAGAGCATGGGTTGACAGGCGGGTGAAACGAGTTGAAAGAAAAAATGAAGTCGTTAAGCACGACTTTAAGCTTGATGGAGATCACGAGGTGCCCACCACGAAGAAAAGAAACAAAATCCACCGCGAGTCGAGTGCAGGAAAGGAGCTATTGCGGGCCTCTGAGGTTACGAATTAGTCACCGCATACCATTGGGAACGTTTCTCCAGTATCCAAGAAGGTTTCTTTGTTTGCTGATCAAAGGAATGCATTTGAATGGGGTGCGTAGGGAGAATGTCGACCACCGCGGAGAGAGTCGGTTGGCCAGAGCGTCAACGCACCTAGTACGGTTGATCAGCAAGATGATGAGGAGACTACTACTGACCCTCAGTTTCAGCAAGAGTTAGAGGCGGCTATGGAGGATGATGATGATATAGTTTCAGGAGACACTCAGCCACTTGAGGACGATGAGCCTCGCCGGAATGATGTAGAGGTTGAACAAGTTCGAGAAGTAGAGGCACAAGAGCAGCAGCCCTTTGATATACAATATACAATGCTTGATTGGCTCAGGGATAGGATGAGAAGAAGCCCCACTGAGGAAATTGATCCAGCAGTTGAAATGGAAGAGTTCTTGAACAGGATCAGTGCACCTCCATAGAAGAAGAAAGCACGAAAGTTTTCAAAGATATCAACAGATGAGGATGGCTCTCGCACCCTTCACGTAGCCGTGCCACAGGTTGATTGTGACCGAGATGAAGCAGTGCCAGAGAATTACGTGGTCACAACTTTGGAGTTAGGATGCCCCACGGGTGCACAAATTGTAGAAGAATGTGATAACTCCTACCTCGCCCTCAAGGACAGGTTATTCAAGAAGGAAGGAAAGTACAAGAAGTTGAAAAGAGAGAATAAGGCTCTAATTGGATATGTGCAGCAGTTGTCTCGTTCTCGTGGGCAAGAGATTCCAGTGATAGAGCCTCCAGCAGAGATACCTAGAGAGTCAATTAGTGGCTTGATGGAGTTAGGGAAGATGGCTCAGGAGGCAGACAAGTGGGTCACGGGAGTTCTTGCTGAGACAAAAAAGTTTATGGAGGACCTTGCTTTTGCTTTTCAGCAGGCTTCCAGTATTTTGGCACGGATGGAGGCAGTTGATCAGGCCTGGGGTGATGCTTTTGTCTATCAGAGCAAAGTAATTCAGCGTCTTGAGGCATTGAGGCATGTCCCTTTGCGATTGCTGATTGATGGAGGGGTCATTCAGGAGAACGACAGGTACGACTTTTCTAGATGGTATTCTTCAACAATCACGAGACGTGGTTTCTTCGACGCAGCACAGGCAGATTCAACCAGGGTATGTAAGGCTATGGCCAATATCATTGATGGAGTTCTAATACTTTTGGGAGCCATATTTGCTGTGATTGAATCGGATGGGAGTAAATATTGATAATTTAGTGGGGAGTTTGGTGCACTGCTTTTAGAGGTGAAGACCTTCGTGCAGGGATGATTTGAAATACTTCCACTGCTCACCTTATCCAGAACCTTGGGGATTCCTTGATTTGCTTGGAGAAAATCTTGTACAAGGCATGAACATTGATCCGCACGTTGTTTGAGTTTCCAGCTTGATTGCATTCCACCCATTTCAGTTGGAGGTTGAGGGTGCATGCTTGGCGGGAGTTCGTTGAGTTCGTAGTCGAGGAGAGAAGAGGGAATGGAGATCTCCATACGGATGATGATCTTCTAGAAGGAGTGATTGTGGGCATTAGTACTTTCTATTTTAGGGAGTGAGTCAGAATCTTTGCTCATTTATTGCACCTCCCATTACGCTGATTTTAGGGTTAGGGCTGAGGTGGCTTAATCTTAGCCACTCTATTGATTGTAACCCTAGCCGTCTTTTGGGACCAGGCTATCTATAAAAAGGGGAGTCCCCCTCATTTGTAATTCATTAGAATAGAGATTAGAATCAGAATAGAGTTAGAGATTGGAGACTAGAGAGTAGAGCATAGTAGACATTTTGCTTAGCATAGTGTGGAGAAGAAAGAAAGTTTTCCCTTTGAAAACTTTTGTGGAGATTGTTGTGTAACACTTTCATGATAATAGATCTTTTCATTGATGGTGGAATTCGTCTTTGTCATGGATAGCTAGCAAGGTCTCTTCTTCCTTTCGGATCCAAGTAGCATAATTTTCATTTAATGCAAGTAGTTTACGTTGATATGTGGTGTTTTATTGAGGTAGCTTCATTTCATTCCATACCACTAGCATCTTATTGATGATAAGTTCGCCTTGCGTGGTCCACTGGAGATCATCTTGAGTTTAACTTCGATTGTGATTTGTATACTTATATGCGTCGTTTTGATGGTGTATGTATGCTAAAATTATGTCCCAGACATCTTTTAAGCTATCCTTTGAAGATTGCACTAATTTCAAGGGCTTTGTCCAGCGTGAGGGCTAAAGTGAAGTCGGTGCGATGCCGCGGTGAGCTCGCATATCCTTGCATTCCGGGCTAAGTCTCCCCAGGCCCTTTCCTCCATTCCTTCCATTTCTAAGTTCCTTCATTTCCTTCATGCATCCCCTTCAAATCATCCATCTATTGTTAGCTGCAAGAATCTTGAACAATTGTGTAAGTCCCCTCGTAAGAACACAGCAATTCACATCAACCAACTGAGGGTATTCTAAGTATTCGGAATCTTGGAGTTGAACGTGCGAACTTTCTCACAATCTTAGCGCACGGAATACTTTGATCAAGAGAGAACGGAGTAGCCTTCGGACAACTTTGTTCTTCGGCTGATTGGTGCGGTCACAAAAATCACATCAACAAGTATCTCCTGAAACTATATCATCATCATCTTCCAAAGCCGCCTCTAACTCTTGTTGAAACTAAGGGTCAGTAGCAGTCCCCTCATCAGTTTGTTGATCATCCCTACTAGGTGCGTTGACGCTCTGGCCAACTGACTCTCTCTAAGGTGGCTAATTATTCTCTTGTAACGCTTGCATCTGATTCAATGCATTTCTTTGATCAACAAATAAAGAAACCTCTTGTATACTTGGAGAACGTGTCTCCAATGGCGTGGGTGATTCAACTGCAACTCTTGGAGGCTCCGGCTGAACAGGCTCCTGCCGAACTGGCTCTTTCCTTCTAGATTCCAGACCTCGTGTGATTTGTTTCTTCCTGCTGGTGGTAGGTGTCTTGTGATCCCCCATTAAATTGTAAGTCAATGCAATCGACCTACTCTTCAACCTGTTCACCCATCTGTCAACCCATGCTCTAGTAAATGTCAAGACTGGAATAGAAAGTGTGTCCAAATCTGCAATCTCTGGTTCTGACCAATCCAGGAGTGGAAGTGGAGTATCTCTCACTGCTCCATAATCTGGATGGACAACGTCCATGTCCTCATTCACCTGGTCTGGTACAGGAATGACTTCACACTCCCTGATCATGTTTATTGGCAACCTAGAGAACATTCTCTTCCTGACTTCTGCTTCATCTGATGCATCAGCCCAATAATCCTCAATGTTTGCTTTATGTTTAAATTCTTCTGACAATACCCATTTGATGTTGTTATGCGGATCATAGTGCTGTCGGCTGGTGTGATATGAAAAGTGATAAAACTAAAGCTCGCTCTCAACTTCTCTAGCTGCCTGTAATGAAGGACACACCTCATCGGAATTGCCCATGACAATTGGGAAGTCCACACCTCCCTTCTTTTTCTTCTGAATTTTATTGTAGGCAACCAATTGCCTAGATATCTCTAACATCAATATTATGTTGATTGGGTACTTAGGCAGCCTATATGGATATGAAGAAAAACCTTGCAGCCTAATGTAAGAGAACTTCGGAAATTGTATAAACCAGCACCCATACCTCTCAATCAATTCCTGGGCTTCCCTCGAGATCCTGTGATGCATCCGCTCCTAAAGTGTTCTTGTGATGTGCATGGTGAAGGCGTCATTGGCACGCTTGTAATGAGTGGTACTTGTCAAGTGTAGCTGCGGACAAGCCTCATGAATTTTGAACTGGTGAGAACCACAGCCAACAGGCTCCTTGTATGAAATTCCTTTGTATTTCGTCATACGGGCCAGCATGTAAATGATGTAAGAGCCCATATAAAATGTCTTCATTCTTCTCAGGCTCCGGAGCTGCTCGTGCAAATTGTCATTGATCATTTCAGCCCAGTTGACGTAATCCTTTCCTTCCAGCACGAGGTTGATGTAGTAGAACATCCACGGCTCAAAAATAAACGATTGCGGGCAGCCTCCAACTCGACTTAGCATCATGATAAGATCACAATACTCCTGCTTCAAGTCATCTGCTATGATTTGTCTTGGCAGCTTCGTACGAGAAGGCCTGGGGTTGCTCATCCAGTGAGTATTGATTGTCTCTGTACATTTTTCGAATGCAGAAGCATACATTTGCTCAGCTCGCTCCCTTGATTTATAAATCATGTTTCTATGCACTGGGATTCCAAAAGCTTCACCAATGGCAGAAGGAGTGAGGTTGGCGAGCACTTGTCCATCTGGTGACATGATTGACCTGTGATCCTTCTCGTAGCAGTTGGCGCACTCCATCATCAGCTCCGAACACTGAATGGCTGGTGGCAAACCAGCAGCTGCATATAATCCACTTCGAACAATGTTGTGTGAAGTGTTCGAAGGTTGATGATGACCAATTCCTAGTATTTTATTCTTGAACGCCTCCAAGTTGAA
>VDFB02118663.1:0-57984 GCA_007258455.2 Sequoia sempervirens
ACAACATCTTCAATCCTGTCAGAATGGGGAGCTCTACACATAATTGCCCAATTTCCTTCTAAACTCTCATCCAAAAACTTTCTTTTTCTCATATTTTATCAATGTGGTTCTACTATAACCAATTTCAGTTGAAAGTGCAGACATTTTTCTTTTTCTTGCTATATCTTGATGTACAATAGATGTCAACATCACCCTTCTTGTAGTGGCCTTATCCATAGTTCGAGATCCTTTCCCAATGGAATCTAAACCCCTTTTAACATTTTGAACAATATCCTTTTGTAATCCCATGTGTTTCTTCTTATTTGATGATGAATGCACACCCAACAATTGTAATGACTTTGAACTCATCGTGAAGAAGTAAACATGATAACAATTGGGTTTTTTCAAGTGTATCAAGATGATTGAAATGATGATTGATCATTCCATTTACAGATTTAGTCATTGAACTCTTTCTCTTATTATAAGGCTGGTTGGCATAATATTTGAGTTTCTCCATATCCATTTTAAGTAAATGATCTAAATTTCTATGAGAAATTTTTTTAGCCACCTTCTCAACTAGTTTTATATGCTCATCCATACCTGGAGTAGGAGGAATTGATCCCGACCCCTCTCCAACATGCATTGTTTCAACTTGTGCCTCCTCCCTATCTTCAAGGACCATGCATTCTTGAGCAGATTCATTTGATCCAATGTCTAGATTTGGCTCGACTTGAGCATGAAAAATCCCTACTTGTTGAGCCCTTCCTACACATGTGTCACAAAATATTTTGCAAAAAAAAGTGAGAGATGATGTTAAATATATTCGAAGTTTATGTATGCAAGGAAACAAATTGATAAAACATGATGAGTTATAAGTGAGAGAAGTTTGTGCTATTTTTATATGCTCATCCATACTAGTAGAAGGAAGTGATCTTGACCCCTCTCCAACAAGCATTGTTTGAACTTGGGTCTCCTCCCTAACTTCAAGGTCCATGTGTTCTTCAACGGATTCGTTTGATCCAATATCTAGATTTGGCTCAACTCCTGCTTGAGGAATCCCTAGAGCATAAAACATAAAAATAATTTGAGCACATTGAAGTGATGAAAATAAAATATGAAAGACACAAAACACTGTAAATATTGAAACAAAAGAATTGGCTTAAGGAATTGGGAGTCAAGGATCATATATAAACATTGCAACTTGCATGACCAAGATGACTTTATGGATATTTAAAAGTATTTATAGTCATTCAAGTGCAATGATGGTTAGAAACCTTCAAGGTATAAGTTCTAAACACACACTTTGAGAGTGAGAGAGAAGAAACAAGCATGTACCTTGTTTCTTTCTATGATAATTTTCCAAGTTTTGATCACGCCTCTTTGTTCTTCTTTTGACAATTTTCGCTGAGACACATTTTTTCTCTTTCTTTGTTGTCCCATTTTCTTCTTCAACTTAAAGATGACTCAAAACAAGTTCTCTACCAACTGAGTTAAATTATCCTCCAATTTTTTCCTTGATTGATAAAAATGAAAAGTTTTTGAGCTCCAATATTTGCCTCCTTGATAAATGTGCAAAAACTTCTCCAAAAATATGCCTATGAATCAAAATGTCCAATTGTTTACGGAATAACTAGATCCCCTAGTTTAAATGAATCAAGTAGTAAAAAAACATGTTATTTCATTGTGGAGTTTGTTGTTATTTAATTCATAGGTATGCACAACATATCTAGTAATTTTAGAATTTTGGTAAAGTGTCAAAAATGTATAAATATTAGAGGTATAATTTGAATTGAATTTTCTTAATTATATTTGAATTGAATTTCAAGTTAGTTGTTGAAAATGTATAATAGAGGTATAATTTGAACTAAATTTTCTTAATTAAATATTTGAATTGAATTTCAAGTTACTTGTAAAAAACGTGATAATAGCTTGGATATAATTTGAATTGAATTTCAATTTCATTTGTCAAAAAAGATTATATTTTGTTCTCAACTCAATGGTTCATGTTGCTTAATTCATTTAAAAAAAAAATTTATTGTGATCAACATGAATGAACTTAATTATAAAGTGGCATTGATTTCCTAAAATTCTACTAGAGATCAAATGTATATTAAAAATTCTACTAGAGATCAAATGTATATTGAATATAAGGAAATGTAAGTTGTAAGAGATATAAAATAAGAAAACATGTATGTATATTGAATATTTAAAGCAAATGCATACATATATTATGTGTAAACATGTTTAAACCATAAGCAAACACATGTGCATATATGTAAAGGGATTCAATACATATAAACATAACACATATTATAAGCAAAGAGGCAAATGTATGTATATATCATATAAGAAAATATATGTACATATCATAAAAGAAAAATATAAATTAAAGATCATCAAATCATCCAAATCACACAAAGATCAAAAAATAAGCAAATGTATGTATATCATATAAGCCAGTGTAAGTTAGAGATCATCAAATATAAAATGCTATTTTAAAGATCATCATATAATCAAATACACATGTGATAAAGATCATAAATCTAGAATGCATGGCCTAATATGAAAGTCTACTCCTAGACAAATGGCCATCTGAATAGGAAACAGTCCTGCTTTCACAGTGGATGTCTTGAGCCTGCAAATAAAATTGTCAATACAAAGATGTGTTAAATACATATAATTTTATTAAATAAATTTATGAAAGTTATTTTTAAATGAACTTTATATTTTTAAATATCAATCTACAACTTGTATTTATCTATGCATACACACAAATATATATTTTATGAAAACTCATGTCCGTGATAAGCGAGATTCATCCGAGTCCTCCCCGATCATACATAATCTGGACCGAGCTAAGTGATATACAGAGTATGTCCACCTATAACAATATATATACACATATATATCCAACTTACATGAATATCTGAATTCCGAAATAAATTTAAAAAATAATGAAAAAAGAATTGAAACATGCACACATACATGCACATCATCACGATGTCGGATGACCTAAGTCCTCACGAAACGCGATACCGCTTTTGAAACCATATGGACCAAGCGATCAAGCGACGAATCAATATCTGCATCCATCTGATCTATCCCATGTCGTGCCAGAAATGATGAATGTAGAGGACTATGAAGGTGAGATGGCACCGGTGATGATGAACCAGAACCAATCAACATATCAGTAAAACCCATAGTTTGTGCGGCTACCGTATAGTATGGAGATGGGTCGTCTTTTGAACTAGTGTTAATTAGGATGAGAGTGATGGGATCACCGTAATTGAAGCGGCCTCTATGTCTCAATGATCTCTAACATGCTCTATACCGATCCCATTATTTGATGCAATGTGGGCATATGCCTCCAACAGGTCCTCAGCCAAACAATGTAGAGTCATGCATGACATATCTCCTGTAAGTGCATCAAGCTGTGTAGGAGTAGGGATGCTGGTCATTGTAAAAGGATCCATGGTGGTCCACTGTGCTAAAAATGGTGTGGATCAGGAATGTCTAGATATCAAATACTGACCTACATGATCATCAGATATCCTAGTGGTGGCAGCCGCAATGTCACCTACAGTGTCAATTGATTCCTTTTGGGAAGCAACAACAACCTCATCTACTATGGGGGCTAGAGCTGGGGTGAGAGCAGGAGACCTGTCACCAACCAATACCCTAAACATTGGGGTGGTCTATCTGCTCGACGATAGGTGGGCCTATCAGCAATCCTACCACGCCCCTGACCAACATATGGTGGAATTTCCAGGTAGTTAACTTTGAGGCCCAAATGGACCTCATCATACTTCTTCTTGCATGGAAAGAATAGCAATCACTCTATCTAGGGGAATATGCACTAGTCCTCTCAAGTTTATCTTTTAGTTTTTCTAGACTATGCAATATTAACA
This sequence comes from Sequoia sempervirens, assembly GCA_007258455.2. Taxonomy (NCBI): domain Eukaryota; kingdom Viridiplantae; phylum Streptophyta; class Pinopsida; order Cupressales; family Cupressaceae; genus Sequoia; species Sequoia sempervirens. Next base: position 3,888 of record VDFB02118663.1, read on the forward strand.
TGCATGGTTCACTATATATCCCCGGGTTTGCACCCTGTGCTAATGAATCTCTCAATTTTTTATCTCATTACTAGTATTTGCAAACAAAGAATCTGGCATAGGTGGAACATGATCTACATTTTCCATGTTATATATATATATATATATATACAATACACCTAAAAAAACAATGAACTTTGGTAAATAATATATCTAGATAAAAAGAATACAAATCTAAAATAGAACTTGTAATAATTCATCTACTCATCAATAATATTTTCATAATATTAACTTGATTTAAAAAGAATTGGAAGATACAACTATAATCTATAACATAGCATCCTTAAATGGTTCAAATTTTAAATGAAACGGTGAAAGAAAGAATAAGAATACAAAGATTAAAGTATAAAATCATTTGAAACTAATTGGGGATAAAAATATTTAATCTAATAGTTGTTAACATAAATGAACTTCAATTATATAGCCTTGAGAACATCAAAAAATTATAGATTGGAAAGCAAAATAAATATGTCATATTACTTGAATCAAATATAATAAAAAGTTTGACTTCATTGCATACTTGTTATAAATATCTCACATGAACCAATGAAACTCAATGTGTCTCCAAATTACATAAGAAGAGAGAACCTAAATGTGAAAAAGAAAAAGAAATTCAAAATCCATCTTTTTGTAATGAGTTTGTTAAAATTTAAAAACATTCAAGAACCCCAAAATGGTTTGAAATTGATGAGCATAATAGAAATTCTTGAAGGCAAGAGGTCATCACAAACCATTCGGTTGTGGGCTTCAAAAATTTTCAATGAATGGTTTTCCAATAAGATGTATTAACCAAAATATTCCAAATTTTTATACAATTACTAAAGATGTACAAAATGAGACCTTTACTAAATAAATTTCAAAATGCATCATTAAATGTATATTAACATCATCCACACTCTAATTAAGAACATTAAAAACAACACGGAACACAAAGAGATAAAATTAAAAAGTTCCAACTAATGATGTTATAATAATCCTCCCCAAGTTGATCCTCTCATCCCAATCATCATACTTAATGTTTTGGTACTTGAATCATGTTTATTATATTATGTGCTCCTCAACACTATGTAAATTAGAACTCTTAATAAACATGTTTTTTAAGAGGAAGCATTTTCTCTTTCTATTACCATAACAATTATTCTTGTTTTTGTAACTTGGTATTTCTACTTGTAGATTTTCAACTTTTTATTATGTAAATCATTCTTTGATACCCAAGTAGTTTAAAGGTTTTCTTGAATCTTATTTAGTTTTTAGATTTAAGTGCTTTCTCATTGTCTAATTTCTTAATCAAATCTAAACATTGTTCGATCCTTATTTCCTTCTAATACCAAAATCATCCTCTTTTCCTAACTATAAGAAGTCATAGTTCAATCCCACCATGGTTGTGAATCAAGCTAAAATTGGTATGATTGGGAATATGCATGATACTAAATTTATCATAATGGAGAAGAATCATTTGACCATGAGGCCCTTGTTGAGAAAATGGTAATCAAGATATAGCTTTGATGCACACAACCTTTCTTTGGATCTTGAAAATTTGGCTAGTAATATTAATCCTAGTACAATGATTGATCTCCTTCATATACTATGTTGATTAATAAGCCATGTGGAAAGAAAGTACTTAAAGTTAAATAGGTAAAAGGATAAGCTCAACAATCCCTTTGAGTGATGTGCCATTTTCCCTCCATCCCAAGCTTCTTCTTCATGTATTCCTCCTTATTGTTTTACTCCTATCTATCTTATGCAATTTATTTCTCCTTCCACCAAATCTCCCCAAATTTATCCTCTCCTTTTTCCTAGATCTCATCTCATGCTTACTTATTATGATGCACATAGTTCTCTTGTCTCCACATTAGTTCTCATTAGTTTTGTTTACACTTCCCATGTTCCCCTCACTGTGATATTCCTAAACAAGTCTTTGTCACTCCACACTCATTTATTATGTCACGAAAATTTATACACCACCTTCCATTTCTCATCTTGCCACTTTCATTCATGTCCTTAATCCTAGTGTGCCTCTATCTACCCTTGACATTAATGTTTAAAGGCTTGTTGACATGAAAAGTAATGTTGATTCCTTACCTAATGGAAACAAAAAAAGACATACATATAAAAACCAAACACAATTCAATTTCTATTGAAAATTTTACATATCCATTTTTTGTTGGATTTTTGGATCCTATATTTGAGATGCACAATGTTAAAGGAGATCCCATGACACATTCAAGGTTCTTTAGTGCTACATATTTGGATTTTGTGTATGATGATAAGTTATTGGCTAAGTTCTTCCCATGAAATTTAATAGTATTATCTTCCATTTGGGTCTATTTTTTAATATTGAAATTGGTCAATGCAAATATTGGGAATGTTGGATTGAAGTTTATTATTTTAGATTTTTTGACTGTAAACAAGGATCTACAAAGTATATACATTCTTAACATTTGCATGTGCAAGTGAGATGAATGTTAAGAACTAAAGTTGTTAGAGGCTACCACACTTAATTATGGATCTTATAATGCTTCATCTACATCATCCTACCCTTGTAAATTTGAAAAGAAAAATTATTTCCAAAAGGATAGTAAAAAATAATGGAAATGACCATTGTACAAACTATACATTATAAATGTTTCTAATATAATTATGACTCTAAAGCCTCCAACTTTTTCCTTTGTAAAATGTGCTTCAAAATTTACTTAGTGCTTGCATGATTACACTTCCTCCTATTAGGCCATTAGATAAATCTAAAGTTATTCCCAAAAGATATAATGAGAAAGAATTTTGTTATTAAATTATAGAGTTAATTGTAATTATACTCAACATTTTATGGGATTAAGGAATAATTGATTAAGGATTTGATTGATAAAAAAAAATTAGGTTGAGGGGGTTAATATTGGGGTCAATCCTTCAATTGTTCCTCCTAATGAAAATTTAAATATTTTACACTAAATAAATATAATAAAATGGTTTTATATGAGGGTCATGAGATTGAGGTACATATACATGTTGACGAGCTTGAAATCATTGATTCACCAATGTATGTGAGGAATGATAATTTGTTGGTATTAATAAAAATTATAAGGGTACTTATTCTTCTTCTTATGTACTAGTGATTGAATTTTATAGAAATTTCTATGGACTAACCAGTATTCAAACTTAGAACCTCCCATTTGGTGTTAGGATGCTCTACTATTGAGCTAATGGCTCACATTGTGATGAGTCCTTTTATGGCTTAGGTGTGTATCATTTCTCCAACACACTCCCTTGAGCCACAACATAGGTGTCAAATGCACCTAGCTTGGCTCTAATACCAGGTTGAAATTTCCATGAACTAGTTAGGATGCAAATGTCCACCACTAAGCTACCCACCCACTTTATGACAAGTCAATTTACGATTTAGGTATGCTAATTTTTTCGACACCTTTTTCACATTGTGAGATATTACCAAATAATTATAATGGTCCTTTGGTTTTGTGTGGATCATGAACCATGTAAGGGTGTGTTTATTGATCTTACTCACCAATAAAATGTATGCATTGAATAATTTTTGTTTTATCATCATTTTATAAACAAGCATATGCATATTTGAGGGTTTATTTAAAATTGACTAATGATATGTTGATTGAAACTATAGGATACATTATTTTACCTTAATTTTTTGGTCTAAAAGATGAGGGAAGTTCTTATTCTATGTCATATTATTTCTTCTTTAGATGTATCTCATATTTTACTTGGGTATCCATGGATAAAGCAATATCAAGCAACATCATCTATGTCATGCCATCAAGGTATCAAATATGTTTGAACACTAGTAAAGAGGTTACAATTGCAAGAGATCCGTATATGCCTTTATTTTAGATTAAGTCATTTAACCTTAAATAATTTTAAGAACATACCTAAGGATCCTCTATATAAGTGCAAGGATTCTTTGCCTAATTTGTAAAAATTTCAAAAGGAATAACAATGGTGGGAAAATCAAGACAAGATGCAACAATTTAGAATTCCTAAAGGGTTTACAATTATTAGAGCCAAAGTAGGTTATATGTAGGTTTTATATTATAAAATGATTCAAGAATCTATAAGGCCAAAAGAACCATAAGCATTGCAAACTTTAGTTTAGAAGCATAAGGGATTGGATATTTTCATTCCTAAACATGGTTTTCATAAGAAAAATTACTCATGTAGCAAGCACACTATAGAATTGACAAAGAGGGTTAGGGTTTTTAGCTTCATTTGTTATATGGAGATATTTTATTGTAATGTACATAATCAATGATATGATTCTTGATTTTTTATAAGATTTAATATTATGACACCTTAACAAACCAAGCTATGACTTTCATGGTTCACTCCTACATGTATGAAATTTACATTTTCATCTACAAGTTTGACCCTAAATTTGTAGTTTTAAAATTATTTTGTGACCTTGACCCCTACACTTCTAGTCTTTAGGAATTTATTTATCTCCATTTTTTAGACTATGTTGAGAGCCATTATAATGTTTTTTTGCACTAACTTTGGGAGGAAACTCATTTTTCCTTACTCAAACCCTTGGATTGATTTAAAAAAATTGAACAAGTTAAAATACATGCCAAATATAAATGCAAGTTCAATGGGTGTAGTTTTGAATTATAGACCTCTCATCCCCTAACAGATAGTTGATAGTTTTGATATTCATTTTTCTCTTGAAAGGTGTTTAACAAGACAAAAATATATGCAAAACGGGGAAGCAAAATACTATATTGAAAATTATTTAAAAACTTTCAAACAAGTGCAATTTGAATTCAACAAATTTTAAAAAAATTGCATTTTGGGTTTGGAAATTAAACAAATAGATGCATTTTGAACTCTAAAAAAATTGAATTTTAAATACCTAGTGCTCAATAGTGCTCGATATGTAAACTGGAATGATGAAATTTGAAGAGAGGAACATAAATTTTCTTTCGCCAGAGAGAGAAACCTTGTTTGGTTGCCGGACTCTGTTCACCGTGTGCACCAGGGAGATAGTGACTGGTAAAAGAACAAAGTAAAAGTGACAGTGAAAATGAAACATTTTTTTGTTTTTGTCATATTGAAGGGGTTCGGTCAAACCCATGTTCGACCGAACCCACGTGGATATGTTTTTTTATTTAGGCATTTCATTGGTTCAGCCGAACCAAATGGTTCGACCGAACCAATGAAATGGTTCGATTGAACCATTGGGTTTCTGCCGAACCCATTTAGTATGGGAAATGGAAAAAATTCGAATTTTCCTTCCTCTTAGAAAGTGTAAACCACTATTCTAAGGTAACCCAGGAATAGGAGATGGATTAGTTGATATTTTGGAACCTTTGACTCTCCAAACTTGGGACGATGAGCAATAATGGGTGGATATGGAAGTGTGAATGGAATTAGGACCAATTGCTTGATATACTTTGTATGTTGCTTGAGAAGCCTACTTTTTCCTTTTTGGACATCTTTGATGGACACTTTTCCATTTTTTAATTTTTCCCCATAGTTTCTTTGACTAATGGAGTTTGATAGGGATAATATTTCTTTGTATTCCTTGTTATCCACTTGTATTTGATTTTTCCTTCATGCTTTGCTACTTATTTTCCTTTGATAATTTTCTTTATACTTTGATTCAAATATTTCTTTTGATGTTGGTCCCAATTCGTGGATGGGGTGATGATGGGATGACAATTCATGACATGGCTAGTTGTAGTATTGGAATTGGTTTCATCATAATGATTCTTCATGCTCCCTATGTTGATGTTTGCACTAGATAAAATTTCCCCCAGTATTATAGAGGTATCACTGATATATTTAGATTCCTTAATTGTCGAATAACCAAGACCTTGATGCTTAGGATTGCCAATAATCTACACTGGTTCTAGGATACCCTATTCATGTAGGCCTAATCCTTTTCCTTGATAATTCATGTATTGAAATATTTTATTTGTAATAGGATATGATTTACCTTGGGAACAAGGTGCTAATCCTTCTCTGCTCTTTTGTGGATCTTCAAAGGTGATAGCTTCTTTATTGATAATATATCTTTCCCTAAAATAGGTAAGTGGTCCAAGTTTATACGTGATAGGATCCTCCATAAGTCAGATAACTTTATGATTCATATCTTTATCTTGATCTTGTGAAATATAAAAGTTTAATACCTCTTCAAGAGGTGTTGATGATTCACTATCCATGTAAAAGTCTTCCTCATGATCCATTTTTGATATGCCTTCACAGGATGTTTTTGATTCACAACTTCTATAGAGGCCTTCTTCATGAATCATTTATGATATGTCTCTATATTTTTCTATATCTTGATCGTTTGTATAAATGTTAAGAATAGGAGACTCTTGTTCCTTGGTAATGATATCAAGAGTATGAGACTCTTGTTTTGAATGAAGATCATCTACATGTCCATCCAAATAAAGAATCTCATAGGTAGATGGAGGAGTATGTGCTATATAGATATGATCATTATTTGTGACATCTTGTATAGATAGTGTGGAGATACAAATTCTTGATCTTGATTAATTTTGGAATTTATTTTGACATGCTTTGGATCAATTTCTTGGTATGGGACAGTTTCAAAGGATGGATTGTTTATAAAGGGTTCTTGGATATCTTCCTTGGGCATAGGAAGCAACTCAATATCCTCTTGATCTTTGAGTGAATTTGGATCAAGTGTTGAGTTCAGGATTTCTTCAATATCTATAACCATGAGATCAAAGGATGTCAATATGTCTTGGAAAGGACCATTGCTAGACTTTGGTGAAAGATGTTGATCATGCTTTGGAATAAATTCTTGAGATTTGTCCTCAAACTCATTAGGTGATGTAGAGACATTTTCAACATGATTATTGGTGGATGGATCATGGATTATGTCAATAGGATCAAATAATTCTAACACTCCTTGAAATAGGTCATTGTTGGATATTGTTGAGGGGTTTTGACCATGACTAAAAAGTGACTCTTGATGTATGTTGAGTTGATCATTGGATAAGGTAGAAACATCTTCAAGGCAATCATGATAATTTTTTTCAATGATTGTGGTGGAAATATTGTCAATGTTTTCAAACATAGGATCAAATGATGTTAACATTTATTGAATTGGATCATTATTGGTTATTGTTGGTCGATTTTGATCATGATTGAAAAGTGACTCTTGATATATATTGATTTGATTGTTGGATGAGGTAGAAATATCTTCAAGGTGCTCATTGATGGATAGTTGTGATTGATCTTGGAGATGTGATGATAGATCTTTGAGATGGGGTGATTGGGTTTGTTGTTGATGTTGTTGATCTTGATGTCCAATCTCTTGACATTGGAGATATTGTTCTTGATGTGGTTCTGGACACAATTGAATGCTTTGATGACATGGTTTAACCAATGAAAGAGTGTGTTGATTTTGGGGTGGAGATGTCTCCTGGTGATATGAATCAATGAATTTTATAAGTATAGCAATATGATCTCACATAATTTGATCTTGATTTTGATCTTGACACCCTTGATAAAGTTGATTTGGTTTTTGTTTAAGCATATTTGGAATATATATCTGTGGTGTTTGTATGGGGTCATGGACAAATTGATTTTGGACAATGTTATGATTTGGGATGATGTTTGGATTTGGCATTATAGGTTGAAATTGAACATTGTTGTGGTTGGGAATCACATTGCCTTGATTTATGTAACTTTGATTTTGCATGGTGTTACCTTGACTTGGATCAATATTGATTGGACTTTGAACAACATTTGTATGATTTGAAAACATATCTATCCCAAATTTTACCAAGTGTGGATTTGAAATGTTCATGATTGGTAAACTTGTACTTGGTATATATTCACATTTGGCATGTATGGATTTGGTGGGATAATGTTGTTTTGTTGAAGACTCATGCATTGATTGTTTGGTTGATAGATTTGTAGGTTTGGACTTTGATTTAAATCTACCATCTAGGGAAAGGTGTTCCAAAATTTAGATTGGGAATACTCACATGTTTTGTACCATTGAGGCTTGTATGAGATAATGATCCCATGTATGGATTGTATAAGTGTGAGTTTTGATAATCAATTGGCATTGTAAGGCTTTGATAGTTTGGTTGATTTAGATTACTCATGATGTATGGATCAGGTTTATATTCCATGTTCTTCTTTAGTTTTTTCCTTGTTGCAAAAGTGAACCTCTAAGGTTTTTAGGAACAATGATGAGATGAAAGGTGAAAGGGTGAGTGATATGGGTGTTTGAACTTTTGGAGAACTTTGCATCAATACTAGACTTAGGGTTTTGGTTTTGATTGGTTTGATTTTCATAAATGAACTTGTAGATCCCAAGATGTTGGATGTAACCTTAGGATGAACTTGTTCAAAGGGGTGCTAATTTAACTAGAGGTATGAGAAAGGATGCATTCTCACACTCCTAACTAAACAAGGTGATTTTGATGTGTTTTAAGGATTAACCCAAGTCTAGAATTTTGATTTTTTTCCAAAGCTCTAAAAGTTGTTTGTGGGATGGAGATGATAAATTTTTGGGATGGATGCAGTGTTGGTTTTGATCCTAAATGAACCTAAGAAGAACCTTGTTTACACGACCAAGATAGTGAAGAACATGAATTACCCTATGAGTAGTTCAAACCAAAAGACCAACGTTTTGCTTGAAAGATTATAAGACAAAAGATAACAAGCACATGTGTGGGATTCAATTTATTTAATCTTCGTTAATGAGTTTTTTTTACAACATCCACACTTTCTTGCTTAGCTTTTCAAAATAAATGTCTATGTCTCAATTTCTTTTCATCCCACAAGATCCATTATGTGGAAATCAAGAGAATCAAGGAAATAGTTCCCTATTGTTGACTTTAGAGAGAGCAAATTGAGATATAGGCCCAAATATTTAGAATCCTATAAGGATAGAATCCCTAGGGACAAGCAATAATACTTGGAATTTTCAAAGGTATTTTCCTCTTCTAAAGGGTTTGAAATTTGATGACCTTGTTAAATGTTTGTTTTCAAGATTTTAGATCCAAGCAATCTGTTTAACTAACTCAAACATTGCACAACCCTAGGATGGAAAAGAAAATATTTGTTGAATTCCCACTTGGATAAATCTAGCTACGCTTATTCAGAGTGAATGATTAGAAGCTTGACCAAACTGGCTCCCCTCCATGAAACTCACTTCTATGGGTCAACCAAGATTCAATTCTCATGAATCTCCCATGATAAACTTTTCATCTCTACAAAGAACTACAAATATCTAGGATGGCTCTGGAGGTCCAACCTCCTGACACCAACAAATATTGGGATTTTTGGCTACTACACAAGTGTTCATAATAAGGGCATGTGGTTCAAAGGAAACAATGATAAAATCCCTCAAGAGGTCTCCCAACCCTTAGAGCAAAGGCTTTACACATCATAAAGATATTGGGGGAGAGTTATCATGAATCACTTAGTTGATTGAAAACTTTCCTTGCAACCACAAATTTGTATAGTGGTTCGAAAGAGCCTAGCTTATGCTTGTTACCGCTTGGGTTGTTCCCTTGGGGTGAATACTTTTTCTGACCAAGGCAGGCCATCTAAGGATAAACAAAAGCAAGTAAGTACATCCATAGTTTGATCAATCTTTGTTTGCGTGAACAAAGAGAACACATGCAATGTCTTTTCTCACACTAGCAAGATTTTTTCAGTTTTAAGAGCCCAATTTTGAAATGTGGAGGCAATCTTTTAGCCAACCTAATATCACTAAAATTATTTTGATTCTCAAGATCATTGTGAAGTGCGAGATAAGTGCATACACATTTTGATGGTATTAGTTTGTAAAAAATACTACAAAACAAGATAAGCACATGTTCATTTTAGACCTCAAAAGTAATAGTGAGTTGCTTTTAAAGCACCAAACTTGAGTGTGAAATTGATTGTTTAATTTTTAAAACCCAAAATCAAATCTAGTGAGTTTCTAAGGTTCTTTTTAACCCTTTGTGTGTTTTTTTTTTTTAAATCCCAAACAAAATGTATTTTAGTCTTAAACTAAAAGATAGCAAGATTTCCAAAGATTGGGTTATAAGTATCCCTAAATTGTTAAAAAAACTTGTTATAATCATGAAATAGTGCCATAAGACCTTCCTTTTGTTTCCTCTTTTCCTTCCTGATTACCTAACCTGCAAAAGTTGATCAACCTACAAAAGCAGAGCCATGAAATAAGTCAATGGTCTAAGGAGGTCAACACAAAAAAGGCACATGTTAAAATAAATTTGAAAATTGTCCTTTTACCCCAACCTAGTGTCATAATCTACAAAGGCATCATTGTTTGGAGCTTTAGTGTCGCTCTGTGGAAATCAATGTTGCTCTGTAGAAAAATAGAAACCGCATTTGCGTCGATATTTTCTCTAGCATCGCCCTTTGGAATTTGACTAATCTAGTCCTAGGAAAATCACTATAGCATTTCCCTTTGGTTGCAGATGCAATGTTGCAATATAGCGACGTTGGACTAATAGCATCACCGTTTGTCCTCCTCAGCATCGTTGTGTCCTAAAAGAACAAAAAATGGAAAAACTAGAAAAATTGACCAAAAAAATGTGTTAATTTTGAGATTTCTACCCTCCTTCTAGTGCCAAATGTAGAATGATTTACCTAGACCTGCTCAAACATGAACAAATAATCAAACATTAGTCCATAAACAAGTTTAAACAAGCACTCCCTATGAAATTCATTCAAACACAAGAACATGAAAACAAAGTAAAATACCAAATAAACTACTAATGAAATACTATTCTAATGCTCAAACCAGCATCCAATAGGGGGATTGGTGCTTCTTTGATGTGGAAAGAATCCCTTTCCCAATCCCTTGATAAGCTTGATGATGGATGTGTGCTTCTTGATCCAAAATTCCAATAACCTTGCTATGGATGATGAAATTCTATGCTAACTTGGATGAAATTGAGGATGAAATCATGGATGCTTTGAATTCAAATGACTATAATGTATTTGCATGCATTCGTGTCCCTCAAATCAATAGAAAAGGCCTCTATTTATAAGGAAGAAGGATTGAAGAGTGAAGAATGGGGAGAATGTGGGATTAAAAAAGGGACCAATGGCATTGTGCCACTTGTCAACATGCTAATGAAGGAAGGTGGAGCACATTTTGAACAATGTGCATGTTAAATGCAAGTAGTTGAGATTTGAAAGCCAAGAGGTGGCTTGTGTAAGAGCCTTCAATGCCATGTAAGAGTCCTCCATGCAAAGGTGTAGGAAAAAAGTCCTTTGGGAGGGAAAATTCAAATGGGTGGAATATTCCAAGAATATGCCATATTTGAATGAAAATAGGGTAATTTTAAATCAAATAAATTGATTTACATGTGCAACTTGGTTAGGTTGACTTACCCAAGGGTGAACTTAAAAGCTAGAGGAATGGGGGATTAGTGTTAGGAGTTAATTAATTTAGGATTAATTAACTTAGATGAAATTAGTTTGATTGTGACATTTAATTTAAATATTTGAGTTTATTTAAATCAAATGAGAGGATATTGAAGATTAGTAATTTAATTAAATAAAATGATTTATTCAATTAAATGAAGAACATTAGAATTTAATTAAATATTTAAATTGATTTATTTAATTAAATGAAGAACATTAGGATTTAATTAAATAAAGTTGATTTATTTAATCAAAGAGAGCATATTTTTATTTTTAATTCAAGGGTAAACACTTTTGACCGAGCTATGAACCGATACAACCATTCAACAATACCACCCCAACGGGGTTTGAACCTTGGTGGAAAGAACAACAATGCCACCTATAAACCATCACACCATGCCAATACCACATCAAAGAGAGCATATTAGATTTAATTAAATAAAAGTTGATTTAATCAAAGAGAAATATTAGGATTTAATTAAATAAAGTTGATTTATTTAATTAAAGGAGGAATTTTGATGAATTAATTAAATAAAAATTATTCAATTAATTGGTTAGTAAAGAAATGATCAAGGAAGAATCAAAGTTAGTTAATCAAAATCAAATGCATGATGTCAATCAAGATATTTTGAGTGTCTACAAAACTCTTGGGAAGAAGGGAAGGAATGGGCTTAAGGAGGAGAGGGCTTGGATGGTGATGCTTCCACATTTTGGATATCAAGTCTCTTGGTAAGGTCTACCCTTCTGGTGTTGGTTCTTTGTTGATGTATAAGAGAATGTTGGAATGTTTTCTATGTTGTGGAATTTATGGTGAATCCTTGTGTTTTTCTTTGAAAATGGTGTTTGGGTTTGTTCTTGAGTATGTGAAGTCAACATTGATTTAAGTTTGTGCCATAATCCTTTTGTGTGTAAGGTGTCAACATCAAAGTATGTGAATAATAATTGTTGTAATGTGTTAAGAATAGTCATGTGAATGGTATGTGGTATATTTGTTGGAGAAACCATGTGTAAACCAATTTATGAATGTGCTATGTGACCCGTAGCTCAGGGGTGGATTGAGCTTCAATCCTATGGTTGGGTGGAGAGCCCATTGGACCAAGTTGTGTTTTCTTGTTTTTCAGGTCTTTACAATTGGGAGGAAGGCTATCTAGGATCTTCAAGTTGAGGTCTCCAAGTGGAGATTTTGTTTATCTATTCTTGAATGTATTGGAAATGTCTCAAGAAACTTAGTGAGTAAAAAGTATGATAGAGATTTTTTTTTTTGGTAAAAAAAATATGATTCATTGTTAGATTGGGAGAAAATTTGTACAAGGTTATCTAGTCATATTGTGTATTTATGTGTATAGAAGGAAAAATAAAGGAAAAGAAAAAAAAATTCCTAGTCTTATATGGACAAGTTTTCAAAAAAATATAATTTTAATTACAAAAGAAAAAAAAATGGATTTAATTTATGACAAAAAAAACTCCTCAAAGGGATTAGTGAGAAATAGGTTGTGGGCATCTTCTATTAAAATTCCTTATAGAGACCATGTATGATTAAAAAAAATAAGTTTTAATTATCTTTCTCTAATGCCCATTTGAAAATTGTAATGAGATACAAAATTAAGTGTTGTTATCAATATATATGATCATTTTAAATATTGCATATGTGCAAAAAGTGTGAATTCATTAATTACCTTCATATTTATCTCTTACAATTGATAGGAACAATTGAACACCAAACCATCCAAGGGAAGATAGATATAAGCATCATTAGAACATTCCCAAATCTACAAGACAAGAAATTTCAATGCAAAGAAATATAGAGAAATTATATTTCTCCTAGACAACTCTCTTCACAAGTTAGAGATAGTGCAACATAGTGTCAAACACATCTTCTACTGCTGCACAATCCAAAAGTTGAAACTCTAGATATAACACCTTCAAAGACCACTAATTATCATATCCAAACCACACAAGCACATCTTCAATCATGAAGAAATGTAGAGAATAATAATAAATACATCCCTAACACCTTGTACACTCTTTATATAAATTTTCTCAAAAGCACTTGAAAACAAGGTGACCATGTTGCATCTACAACACCTACTCAACACCACAAACACCTTTTGATCAGTATCGCACTAGATGTTGACATCAATGACAACACTAATGACAACATAGTGCAACATAAAATGCCAACATTGTAATATCTTGGGAGGGTGATTTCTAAGACTAGTGGAAAGTGGGTGGTGTTTCTTGATGTCTCTTTTTGGATTCACTTAAAGTAGATTTTTATATCAATCTTGGGGGGATTATACAGAAAATTTGTAATCACAAAGATAAAGTTCTATTTATGGGGGGGGGTTAAGAATATCTCTTAAACATTATTTCTATCCTTCTATTGTAAAGCTAACTTCATAGAACTATTTGTCCTAGAAACAAGGGATAAAGAATCATTTCATTGAGCAGAATCTACTTCCCTATCTCCTTGGACTTGTTCTTGAGCCAAGTGACTATAATCAGAAGAATGCATGGTTTAACAATAATGATATGGTATATGGAAATATGTCTTACTATTTCTGAGGATATGAACTACATCATGTAGAGCACAAGATGAGCGCCCTTTCACTGCTTGGACCATCATCCAACAGTTGTATGGAGACATTGGATCTTCATCTGAAAGTGATGTTTCCTTAGAGAACCAAGCTATTGTGGATGATATTGAGGCTTATGTTTTCTCATCTTGTGTGGATGATCAATTCGTTGATACCCCATCTCAATCACTTGTTGTAGCTTCAAATTCTAGAGATAATTGTTCAAGAGCCTCCAATGATTCATTGTAGTAGTATCATTTATGTCTTCTAGATTTAATCTATTGGGGCCAATTTATACTAGACTTCTCTTGTTTTTTAGAGTCCCTCATTTTGGATCTAGATGAAACTATTGATGACATACATCTTCTCTTTGAGGACAGCCCTTTAGTCCTTGCATCTATTGTTTCTACTTCAAAGTTTAGTGTTGCTTCTTCAAAAGCTTCCAATGACTTCTTGCAACAAGACATACATTATCTTTCAGATTCAAATTTATGGGATGATGTCTTGACAAGAATTTCAAACTTTTTTATGGAGACACATATTGCATATTCAGGAGACACTATTGATTGTATTCATCTTATCTTTAAAGAAGTTGATTCTACATCCATTGTTATGAAGGAACACTTTGACCCTCTTGTTCATTCTTTACATGATCATTCATTAGAGTTTCACATCAGTGTGGATACTTTGGATCAACATTTGGAGGAGACATCTTCAAAATAGATACTTGATTCTTTGGATGGTGTTCTACATTATTCTCTAAGAGATTTTGAGTTATCATTTGTAGCAGTGTGGCCTAGAATGCTTGATTTGATTCTAGGATCATTCAACATCAATATGGGGATACTTGAGTTGAGTTCAAAGACTCCATACATCTTTAGTTTTCTTCCTACATATTCCTTTTAGGACTTGGGAGATAGCTTGCATAAACCATTTATTTTGTTTCTTCCTAAAGGGAAGAACATTTGACGATCATGGATCATATTATACATCTAGTGTTAGGCATCTACCATTTGTCTTTCCACTTCATTTCTCCCTCTATTATGTGGGGGTATACTTCCTTTTTTTGGAATGGGGATTCTTCTTGTTTGGAGGGATTGTATATGTACATGGCTACTTGACATGGCTTCATTTGCTAGGTTCTATAATCTTTTGCATCCTCCTAAGCTATGCTTAAATGGAGGTCTTGGTGTAGGTTTTTATTTTTCTAGTGGGTCAATCTTAGTCCTAGGTTTCTCCTACACTTTATTAAGATTTTTTAGGATATAAAGCGAGTTTATCATTTAATAACTAGGAGACAAGTGATGTGGTGTCCTGTTCCTTAAAGGGTGGAACACTTTCCACTTTTGGTGGTTAATTTTTATTGGTTGGATTTGCTACCTCTATCATCTCCTTAGTTCTATATAAACTCACTACTTAGCTTGTATTTGTATGTTCTTATATACTCCTACATATTCTAGCATTGTTGAATATAGTTTGACATACATGCACCTTGATGCATTCATTATTCTACAAATTTGTTTTGAGATCTTAATGCAATATTGTCATCTTGAAATTTGCACATCTCTTGGAATCTCGGGTCTGTAATTGTGATATTTCATTTACATTTTTATAGCTTATCTCTCTCATAGAAGATCTTGGTTATTCAATCTATTTCAGATTTCTAGCAACACTACACGTAATATCACATTGGAGACATCTCACCTTTTTTCTCACCTCATGTGGACTCACCAAGAGTCCCAACACTTGTGACTTGTCTATAGATTCCTACACTTGTTTAATTCTTGGAGGGATAGTTAGATTTTCACTCCTACCTTCTCACCTCATCATCCTTGCCTTTATAAGAAAATCTATTTTATATACTTTTACATCCCATGCTTAATGATATTTTAGCATCTTGTATATTCTTGTTTGTGGATTATTTTGAGTTTGCAAGTAGATCTTGCCATCTCTAGCAACTATCACATATTGCAATTACATGTGTGAAATGAAATATCAAATTTAAACTAAAAAAATTATTTATAATAGTATACATGCATGACATAGGAAGATAGGAATGCAAGACTAATCTAATAAACATTTTCTATTTTTGATAATAATGATGTTTAAAGATAAATTAATTTTCATTGCATTACTTTTTTATATATTATGAAGGGAAAATAGGCTCTTAGGTCTTTTACAATAAAGTGAAACCAAAAATAACATAAATTTAGCCAAGATACCAAACAAAATAAAGAACAAGTACAACCAAGTCAATAATCCAACCCAAACAATGTCATACCTCTCTTATTCAACCTCACACCCTTAATCTTGGTGTGTGATTAAGATATAGATTTGGGAAGACCTTTATTCCTCCTTTGAACAACTATCCATGAATTTTTATCTTCTAAGTCCATAGATTTAGGAGAATAGGAAGGATTCCTCGATAGAGGGCCCAACCATGGGCTCTAAAAGAATAGATGAAAATTAAGTAAGAGATGTTTAATTATGAATAACCATATTTGGAATAGGTAGGTGCTATGCTAAAGTTGATGGTAGAATGGGAATAGTGGAATCATATAATTGAGCAACCAAATCATAAGATGAGTGGGACTTAGCCAATGGAACCACACTAGGACCAAAAGGGTTCACTCAAGAGAAGGAGAATTCATATCTAACTCATTTGAATCTATGATTGAGCTCTCTGGAAACATAGTAAGGGAGTCCTAGGAAGGGCTTTCTACCACCAAGTAGAGGAGGGCTATTTGTCAATAACATGGGGTAACCCAAAGCCAAATGCCTAAAGACAAAGAAACATCTACATTTGAAGGGATGTTGTGTAATCAACAATTTATGACCAAGGCTGATCACTCATCTATAAAATAATCTCACTAGGTAGAATTTTTGACAAATTTATTGGTAATGAAGCCCAATCTTGCTAAAGGTAAAAAAAATTGATGTTTTTACAATCACACTTTGAAGCCCACTTCATTTTAGGGGGAATAAGGCGGGGGGCGTTTACCCCTTTTCTTCCCCACTCCTCTTCCTCCCACCCCCCCTTCCCACCCCACTTTGGGGTCCAAGGGGACCATCCCCCCAACATGGGTTCAAGGGCAACACCCCTGAAGCCAAATTTTAGATACATATTTAAATTTTAAAATAATATAATTTCATAGTAAATCTGAACCATTCATTATTAGGTCAAAGATCTAACTATAGAGGTTAAGTTGGTGTTTTTTCTTTAGAAGAAAAACCTCTTTAAGTGAAGACATTGTATTATGGCTATGCATTTTATGTGGAGATTGTGATAGAGAAAAGAGGAAGTTGCACTGAATGTGTTGTAGGTTGTATCCCTTCATTTTTCTAAACAAGTAAAAAGGAAGGATTGGTTGTTTCTCCAAAGACATAACCCATATTAGGTGAATCACATATATCATGTATCTCTATTTTGTGTTATTTTTAAGTTCTAATTTTGCATTCATTTTATTGTATATTTTGTTACTATCTTTTTCCTAACAAAATCAATGTCCACATGAAGGAGGTGTGGGTGAAGTCTAAAGAAGCAAATTCCACTTTAAAGAAGCAACCCAAAACATTGCCAAGGGTCACAAAGGCCGATTTGCATCGGAATAATAAGGGTAGATAAGGAAATCTCACCCAAACTGGGATTATTCCTATTGATTCTTTTAAGAGGTTCAAAAAGAGAGACTAGGGATGAATTGAATGAGAACATAGGCCCAACAGCTAGACACCAATGGATAACATTGCCTCCCTTCCATTAGAAGATTCAAAAGAAACCACAAAAGGTCCCTAACATAAGGGTAAGCCTATCTTACCCTCTATCGTTAGAGTCCAATGCTAAAACAAATCTTGTGATGTAAATCTGGGAGTGTAGGCCATAGATGAGTAAATCTATAAACTAACCCTTGTTTGGAAAGAAGGCTTCATTCTCAATTACTTCTTTCCCTAGAAGCACAACTAGAGCAGTCAAAGGAAGAGGTGTCTACTTTTTTTGAGGGGCAAAAAAGGGTTTCGCTAAGGGGCTATTCAACAGTCTCCGCATAAGAACCGTGAAAGGGGCGAAGCACAGGCACAACATGAGCACGGAGCCTATTAAGCAATCTCATTAAAAACCTTGCAACTGGCAGCTTTGAAGGTTTGAGAAGCATGCTAAACACCCACCATCGTAGGACCACCAAAAAGCGTACCCAAATTCACGACCAGCGTCGCGTGAGAACGGAGAGCCCACATGGGCAACATGCACACCTCCTGAGCAGACATCCCATTAATCCCTTCAATTTTGATTGAGAATTAGCTACATGCACCAATTCCACAGCCAACGCCATCCAAATAATTTTAAATTCTATTGGATATATAAATATTAAATAAATTTAATGGAAGGTTTGACAACTACTATAAATATTAATGTCGTTAATTTTCTCCTGCGGTGAATTGCTGACAGGCAGTGAATTTTTTGGTCGGGAATTTTTGGTTGGTGAATTACTAGTGGTGAATGTGCCATACCATATGGTATATAGATCTAAAACTTTTAGTAAAAGTAAAGAGTGGGATGTTATGTTCATGAAAGAAGGAATATAAATTTATGTTTAAGTTTAAATTGTAAATAAAGTTTTATAGTTTTATACATATATAAGAATTTGTCAAGAAAATTTGAAACTTTAAAAAGATGAAATTAGAATTTTGCATTGAGAAACACCAACATTTATAAATATTAAAGAAAAAAAAGTAGCATATGTAATGACTAATTTTATTTGATTAATTAATATCGATCAAATCTAATAAATACCATGAAACTCCACCACTACCACGTGTATATCTAAAATATCCCAAACAATGTTAAATATTCAATGTTGTGATGAAATAAAAAATGGCATGTCATACAATTCATTGTTGCTTTTTTGAAGAAAAATTTTCCCCTATCTTTTAAGAACTCAAATTTCAAATACTATGAATTTTTTTATATTTTTCCCCTATAAACATTTCAATTAGTTTTCTTTATGATCTATCATGAGCAACTAACAAAATAATGAAAACAAGAGACCAATCACAAACAATGAATGAAACAGAAAACTTAAGGCTAGTTGCAAGCGGAATTTTTTTTTGTGTCCTTTAAATTTTGATAGAAGTTTAAATCAAGTCTACATACCTTGTCAAATTTGGGGGATTTTACTAA
Source organism: Sequoia sempervirens (assembly GCA_007258455.2). Lineage (NCBI taxonomy): Eukaryota > Viridiplantae > Streptophyta > Pinopsida > Cupressales > Cupressaceae > Sequoia > Sequoia sempervirens. The sequence continues at coordinate 23,070 of VDFB02118663.1, forward strand.
ATGTGTTAAATGTGGAGAATGACAAAAATCTAAGAAATACTCTAAAAAGTTGCATTATTTTAGTGCATGAAAATTTTGAGGGTGTTTATCAAATATTATTTAGCGGAACATTTATGACACACTACTTTTTAATTCAAGGAGATGACACCACTTTGATTATGTGTATAGAGCAAAATATTTAATAGTGTCTCAATATGTTACTTGTAAGGTGAGGAGAATGCATTGCAAATCTAACTCATTGATCTCTATTGAATGTGATCCTACATGACAATCAAACTTTGAAAAATAGTTACTAAAACATATTATTTATGTTTATAATTGATGCTTTAATATTATAATACGATACTAGGGATGTAACAGTGTCATTAAATTATGTTAGGTTCTTGACAAATCTGCAAATTTCATCCATATACCAAAACACGTGATGATTAAATAAATTATTAATAATCAAATATTCATTCCAAAAAAAATAAAACACATTATACCATTTTTATGATTTTTAAAATAAAACATATATTTAACCTTTTTATATATAGCTAATACTATAAAATGTAACACTTACAAATTATCATTTACCACTTTCCAACTTTTTATAAGACTATTTTCCAACTAAAAAGCAATTAGGCTCAGCACTAAAATTTATCAAGCATCTGTTATGATTCAAAGTTTATTTTCAAACATTTATGGATTTACTTTTGAACGGTATATCTAAGTGAAGCTTTACATTTTTTTAACTTAAGATGGTACCCAAATCAATTATATCCTCTACTGTTTGAAAGCATACCGACGGTTTAAACTAGTTGCATCACTCCGTACCTACTAAATGTTCCTATTGACTTTAGCTCTTCAATGATTACCACTGCTGTATACCAAATATTGCTATTACCATATGCATACAACAATGACAAAGTATTTACAAGCAAGATATTCATGCTATACCGTGTTATGGTATAGCCTTAAAAGTGTTTCAGGGTTGAAGAAGTTCTTCTATCATCTCTGAAGCTATGTCCTCATCTCTCTCATCATTCAGTTTCATTGGAGGTATTTCGACCTTCATCACCCAGTTGGATTGATCTCCTCGTCCACCACCCACTTTATTTTGCCAGATTCCCAACTGATTCGATTTCTCATTGTCTAACTTTAAGCAGACCAAGGAATGGGAAGAGAACAGGGAGCCCTCCTTCTTAGCAGCATATTGCAGCAATACATGATTCATGGAGGCCATATTCAGATGGTGGAGCTTAGAAACCATTGCTGTGGACAGGACTCTTCTCTGCTCTGAATTATTATCAGCATTGATATTATGGGGAAGATTTACTTTGCCACCATGACCACGCACAATTACAGCAGCCTCATCATATGCACGAGCTGCTTCTTCAGCCGTTTCATATGTTCCAAGCCACACCCTCTTCTTCCTACAACAATATTCATAAATGATTTCAGATGAATCATCTAAACAAATCAAAGCTTAAAATATGTTAATTAACAACATCAAGTTTCTACAGTCCATGATAATGTATTGCTAAAATTTTTGGCTTAAACTGTTAATTTTTTAAATCAACATTTGGGATCAAATTCCATGATCCATCATCATAATGCATACAACAACAGAGAAGAAAAATTTCCACAGTCCATGATAATGTATTGCTAAAATTTCTTACACAGTTCATGATAATGTATTGCTAAAATTCCTGTCTTAAACTATGTGATTCTTCTTCTCTCTTGTTGCATGCAGTATCATAATGATGGATCATAGAATTTGATCAGAAACGTTGATTTAAACCAAAAATTTTAACAATACACTTAAAATATGTTGTTTAATTGATATAAATTATACATAAAACCTAAAACAATGAAAGTAAACACAAGTAATAAAGAATGTACAGTATTGGATGACGAATCTCAGAAACCCAAGAGCCCCAGTGGCGTTGTCTCACACCACGATATTTCTGTATCTTTCCCATTTTTCTCTTCTTTTGTATTAGAATTCAGAACCCACAACTAAATATTCGTGGATTAAAGTCTTTATAAGAAGTTTATTTATAAAGTATATAACCGAACCATAATGTAGTATACAATCAAAATACGCAAGAGAAAAACTACTGAAGCCGCCTTGTAATGGTCCTAACGATTTGATGTTGGCGAGATCTTGAAAATGTCCAACGCTTATAGTGTGACAAGTAGAGATCTATATTGATTGATTAGCAAATGAAATCCAGACACTTGTTTATGTAGTTAGAAATCTGTGTAAGCATTTATGTTTGTGATTAGAAACATGGCTTTCAATTGCAGTCCTCGTGGGGAATGTGGGCACAAGAGTCCACGTTTTTTCTATCATATTCACGAGCTTGAGAATCACAGGCATTTGACAAAAGAGGAATATGTTGGCTTGAGAATCACAGGCATTTAACAATGTAGGAACATGTCTGGAAGAGAAGATCAGATATGCTTGAAAGGACTAATCGACAAAGTAATTGTGGACAATATTGCATTAAAGGTCACATTGAAGTATCTTTTTCTGCTTGAGTTAACATACAAGTACGACTTATTGGGAGTCGTTCACGTCAATTAGATGAAGAAACCGTTGAATTAGGTTTGGAAATTTAAAGCTGTGGTCCATAGAAAAGTGAAATTTGTGTTTTTTAGTGAAATATAATTTATGATTTTTAATATTTAAAAGTGTTTTTGAATAATTGATATCACAAAGTTATATATTACTATATATTTATGGTTTCTTGGATTTTATTATCAATTTAAGACTTTATGGTTTCTTGGATTTTATTATCAATTTAAGACTTTCATAAGTGGCAATTTAAGATATTTTTGGTAATTCTGTCAAAAGAATTGACATTGAATTGTACAATCGTTTTACAATATAGATAGATTTATGTCATGACAAGTTTCTAGTATATAATGATGTGAATTACGTCCATTTGAAAATATAGATAAATGTGTGAGAGAATAGATAGAATATGCTTAGATTATCTAATTGTAATCTTATTGTGGACAATATTATGTTAAAGATCACTCACATTTCTACATATCTTTCCCTACCACATAAATATAAAGTATTCCATTTTGAGTCACTCATTTCAATTATTTGAACAAACCATGAATTAGGTTTAGAAATTTATGCTATGGTCTAATCAATTTATTTATTATTACTCAATAATTATCATTCTCCAAGTGGATAGCATGTTCATAGCCTTTAAGATCCCAAAATTTATATTATTATAGAGGAATAAGTTCATTTTAAAATAAATTAGTTACATTATTTGGAACGTTTAAAAGTGTTTTTTGAATGATAATAAATATAAATATCTAGTCTTATTTGTCAAGTATTAGAAATTTATCATTTCCTTACTAGTTCTTAAAAATTTCACAAGTATGATAATTTGAGACTTTTGTGAGTTTATAAGAAAGAATTGACTTTGAATCTATTATATTATTTTAACACTAATAATCATTTTAAAAAACAATCAATAATGATAAATCATGTATTAACCATAAGAATAAAAAATTTAAATTCTTTTATGATATGTATCTTTCCAATAAAATTATAGTTGTTTTAAGATATGTAATAAACCATATAAAAATAAATTATTCTTAGAAATAAAAGAAAACATTGACTTTTTTGGTGATATATATGAGTGAAGGAATATATGTGTACCCCACTTTATGCCTTAAGTAGGACACTCAAATTAACATTTTGAGTGAAATTTTTAATTTTTAATTTTTAATTATTTATAAAAGAAAAATAATTAAGAATTTGAAGATGGTGTAAACTATTAAATTTTAAGATTTCATGTGAAGATTCTAAATATATTTGATTAAAAATTTAAAAAATTATTTACTTATTTTTTTAACATTTAGTAAAAATTTATTTCTTATATGTTATAACATTCTTAATGAGAAATATTTTTTCATATCATGTAGCTTGAGACTAAAAATAAGATCAATTAATAATTTATTAAACATAGTTCATTAATATTGGTATATAGGGCATGCATACTTTTTATAGCTTTTGTTGCATATCATATATATATATATATGCTAATAAAGGACATCAATAAATCTAGGAGTCATATTCTTTATAAAAAATTAACCACTCTTTTTTCTATTTTGTATTTGTGTTGAACAAAGACCTTAACGTTTGATTAAAAACCTATTTTTACTAGGAAAAAAATTATAATAATTACAATAAAAAAATATAAATTATACTTTTTAAAAAGTTTACTTTGAGTACTATGATCATAAAAAATATCATGCCATCTTGATTTCTTTTGATTATTGAAATTTTTTTGCTTTTGTTGAAAATGAGATGGGAAAAAAATGGTCCCATAAAGAAAAAATAAGGGCCATCAATTGAAGGTACTATGGCTGATGGAAAATTTAGTCAAATGCCATTTTCCATGGGTATTTCAACTTGAAACATTAAAAGATCTGAAAAAGACCTTTGTTTGAATCATCTTGGCCACTGTTTGATGATACCATCATTTGAACTTCATTGATATGTAGAAATATTTTCACCTTCAAATGAAGGACACTCATTTGAATTTGTTCAATGTGTTTTCTTCCATGACTGATTTTTGTGGGATATTTCATATGCTAGACACACCTTTAATCTTCCACCCTATTGGAAGATGCATTAGGAAATTTTGAATGCATTTAGATGTTTAATTATTATTTTTATAGGTAAAATTCATTTTTATGCAATTAATATACTTTTATACAATTACAATATGTTTAATATAATTCATGCATTAGATATGAAAGGTTGAAAAAGACATTCAAATAAAAAAAATGTATTATGAAAACATGAAAATACACAAATGTCAAGATTGTACCTTATATGAGATCATATTTACATTTCATACAGTGATGCCACTCTTTTGTCCCACTTTTTCACCTAATTGGGAGGCTCATATAATGCAATATATTAAAGTATTTTTCAATTTATGTCAATTATAGGGATCAAGAAATAAAAAATTTAAGGATGATGTAAACTAATGAGTTGCATCATTTTCTATACGGATTCAATGTTTGATTTTAATTTTCTTTATATAATTATTTCTATCATTTTTTATTTTTAACTTTTAAATTTATTTTTCTTAAGAGACATTTTTTTTTGCTAGATTCTTAAGTGACATTTTTATAACACATAAATTTTAATAAAATAAAAAAGTCCATAATTTATGAGAGCTAGATAATTAGGCTATATGTCTAGTGTATGGATTTTTTTGGCATTTTAGATATTAAGTATTTTATTTATTATTGATATTGAAATCAATAAATATTAAATTTCAAACCTATATTATTCTATAACACATTGTAACACAATTCTCTTTTCATATTTTTCAAGATTAAAATTTTCCATTTTACTGAAACAAGGAAATCTATGTGAAGTGTAGTGTACCTTTTGATATTTTCCTAACAATATATGTTATATTTGGTAGTCTTCTAAATAGATTTAATGGACCTAAATTAAGTCTAATTATTTTTAAAAAATATAATATGCATTATAATTTTTGTAAAGCTAATAGTGAGGATTGTATGATTTTAAAATAACATTTTCAAATGACTTCATTTGATCCCCCAAAAGGTGAAGTGAAATTTATTTTTGTTAACATTGGATAGGTGTGGAAAAGACTCTATTAAAGGTCCAATTTAATCCTAGGGGCTTCTATTCATGAGGGTTTGATCTAAGAGAGTTTTAACTAATACATTTCAATCAAACTCTTTTAAATAAAATCCCATGAGAATTGAGAAATTTTTTTTAAAAAAAAATGTGATTATAGATAAAAAGAATAGGATATTCCATCCCATATAATTTTCATTTGATAATTGATAGATTTCCCCCTTTATTAAAAATTAGATGGATACAAACTGAAGGTCTCAGCATCAAATGAAATTCCTTCAGTTGAAGGGAAATTTAGTCAAAGGCCCCTTTCCATGTGCATTTCATCTTGAAACATTAAAAGATTAGGAATAATACATTTGTTTGAACCATCTTGACCACCATATGATGGAAGCATCATTTGAAATCCATTGATATGTGGGAATCCTTGTACCTTCGAATAGACAATCATTTAAAAGTGTCCAATAATTTTTTCTTCTATGAATAATTTTTGTGAGATGTTTGACAAGTTGCATGCACACCTTTATTCTTCCACCATATTGAAAGATTCATTAGGACCTTTTGAATGTATTTGTATGTTTGATTTATTTCTATAATTATATTTCATTTTTATGCAATTATAATATACTTTTATACCATTACAATGTGTTTAATATAAGAAAATATTAGATACGAAAGGTTGACAAAGATATTCAAATAAAAAAATAAACATGTATGATTACAACATGAAAATACATAAATATCAATATTGTATTTATCCAAGATCATATCTACATTTTAGAGGGTGATCCCATAATAATGTGCCCCACTTTTTGACTTAAGTAGGCCACTCATATAAAGTAATATTTAAAGTATTTTTTATTTTTTATCAATTATAAGGAATAAGAAAACAATAATTTAAGGATGATATAAACTAATGAGTTGTGTCATTTTCTATGCATATTCAAGCTTTAATTCAAAATTCCTTTTAAGAATTATTTATATCACTTTTGATTTTGATTTTTTATTTATTTTTGACTAGGCGATTGATTCAATAACACATAAATCTCACAAAAATAAAAACGATCCATGATTTATTAGAATTGGATAATTATATTCAATGTTGAATGCATGTATATTCTTTTGATAATTTTTATTAAATATTTTCCTTATTATTTTTAAATTAGTACAAAATTTTATTTTAAACATATATTATTCTATAACACATTTCTCTTATCATATTTTTCAAAATTATTTTTTTCCCTTTTATTAAAACAAGGAAATTTAATTGGAGTGTAGTTTATTTTTTGGTTTTTCTGACAATGTTTGTTATTTTTCATAGTTTCCTAAATAATGGAACCTACATTCATTCTAATTATCTTTTTAAAATGTAATATGTATTATAATTTTTTAAACTTAATAGTAAGGGCTATATACTTATAAAATGACATTTTCAAACAACTTCATTTGATCCCCAAAAAGGTAAAGTGAAATTACTTTTTGCTAGCTTTTTGATAAGTGTAGTGGAGACTCAATTGATGGTTTAATTAAAGCCTAAGATAGCTCAATCCAAGGGGGCTTTATCTAATAAAGTCTTATCTCACACATTTCAATCAAACCCTTTTAAATAGAACCCCATGAGGCTTAAAGAATTAATTTTTATAAAAAAATGTGTTATTTTAGATAAAAATTAGGGTCTCCCATACTATGTAAATTTCAATTGATTATTAAAAACTTACCCCTTTTTTTGTTGAAAATGGGATAGAAAATTGAAGCTACCATAAATAAAAATAGGGGCCATCAAATGAAAGTCCTTTGGTTGTAGAAAACTTTAGTCAAAGGCTATTTTCCATCAGTATTTCATCTTCGAACATTACAAATTTAGGAAAAATACCTTTTATTGAATGATCTTGGCCATCATTTGATGGTACCATCATTCATTTGAGGTTTTTCAATCATTTATTTCTTCTATGACTCATTTTCGTTAGATGTTTGACAAGTTGGACACACCTTTACTCTTCCACCATATTAGAAGATACAAGACCTTTTGAATGCATTTGATGTTTATTTTTATTTTTATAACTATAATTCATTTTATGCAACTATAATATACTTTCATATAATTATAATGTGTTTAATGTAATACAAATATTAGAAATGAAAGGTTGATAAAGATATTCAAATAATAGAATAAACTTGGATTATGACAAGATGAATATACATGAATATCAAGATTGTACCATATACGAGGTCACATTTTTATTTCATAGTATGATCCCACAATTGTGTGTCCCAATTTTTTGCCTAACTAGGATGCTTGTATAATGTAATATTTTTAAGTATTTTTTAATTTATGTCAATTATAAGGAACAAAAAAAAATGATGTAAACTAATGAGTTGCACATTTTCTATGTAGATTCAATGATTATTTTTAATTTTCTTTATAGAATTATTTCTATCAATTTTTTTTTCTTTTCTTTTAATTATTTTTATTAAGTGGCATTTTTCCATAACACATAAATTTTACAAAAATCCATTATGTATTTATTAGAATTATATATTTAGATTCAATATTTAGTGCATGGATATGTTTAGGTATTTTTTATTAAATAATTTATTTATTATTGATTTTTAAATTACTACCAACAAAAAATTTAGACCTATATTATTCTCAACACTTTTCCCTTATCATATTTGTCAAAATATATATTTTTTACCTTTTGTTATAACAAGGAAATCTATGTGGAGTTTAGTGTATCTTTTTATATTTTATTATAGTATCTTAATTAGACATAATGGACCTACATTCATTCGAATTCTTTTAAAAGATATTATATATTATAATTTTTATAAAGCTATTATTAAGGGCTACATAGTTATAAAATGACATTTCAAAATGACTTCATCTGACCCCCTAACAAGTGAAGTGAAATTAACTTTTGGTTATAATTTTGATAAGTCGAGACCCTTTGAGGGTTTCATTCAAGCGTAGGGGTTTGATATAAGAGAATTTTATCTAACACATTTCAATCAAACCCTTATAAATATAACTTCTTGTAAATTTAACTAATAAAGTAAAGCATAATTAAGGCGTTAGTCATAATTCAAATAGAAAATGAATAATAGTTATTTATTAAATTCAAAGTAAAGAATAATTTATATTGGTGGAAAGCTAAGAATCTCCTTTAAAACCCTTTTCATTTCATCAATTTTGGGTAAAAAAAGTCATCAGCCACATACCCTACACATAACCATCATATCACCACTTTTTGGCCCATCATGATCCTGCACATACCCTACACTAACTTCATTTGAAATGAGAAAGCTTGGTGTAGACACTAAAATTTTTCCTTCACCTATGAACCCACCTTTTCATATCAATTCCTCCTTCTACTTGAATAATTAAATAATTTTAATTATTTAATTATCTTTTAAGGTCATATTCCTCTATTATTTAAATAATTCTTAATTATTTAATTAATTCATTTTTTCCTTTATCTTTCCTTAATTAAATAATTTTTGTTTATTTAATTATGTCACTAATTAGCCCCTTCCTTTCTATAATTAAATAAATACTTATTTATTTAATTATTGTCCCTACTATAATTAAATAATTATTTTAATTATTTAATTATTCATTATCCTCTTCTTCTATAATTAAATAAATTTTATTTATTTAATTATTTACTAATTTGTCATTTTCATCCACTTTTGAATTAAATTATTATTTAATTTAAAAGTCAACATGTCACATGTGTTTTATAATTAAATAATGCTTTTATTATTTAATTATTCACCTTCCCTCCCAAATTAAATAATTTTATAATTATTTAATTTTCTCCAACAACCTCTTTTTATGTGCCAACCTCATTATACATGCCATTCTTATCTTCTCTTGTCTCATTCATTTTCCACCCTTGATTGAATTATCTTATAATTTAATCTTGCCATTAATCATTATCATTGCCTAATTTTTCCCTAACCCTATTTCATACTACAACTTTCAATCTTGTCCATTGATTAAGACATCTTTTTGACATCCAATCTCAACCATAAATCCAAATCAGGCCTTTTCTATAAATCAACCCTCTCATAAGCCATTTGGGGGGTTGATTCTTCAAGTATCCTTATGCTGCCAAAATCATTCCTAAATCATTCATCCATTTCTATCTATCATCATTCATCTATCATCTCTATCTCAATATTAGGTTGTTGAATTGAGCAACCAACGTATCAAATCAATTGAATAATTCATCCATCATTGTGTCTACTAGAGGTATTGAAGATTTGGTTTAGGTAATGCATATTATTGTTTTATCATTTTTATTTCATCCAAATTTTTCATATACTTTTTGTTAAACCCAACATGGACCCCCTAACAGATTTTTAGCTCAATATTTTAACAAATTTTGGGGAATGTTTTAGTTGGATCCTTTTTGTTGTAGGTTTTGTTAGCTTTTTGATGCAAGTTTTGCATCATTTTGGAACAAAACCTTAGTTTTCAAATATTTGACCATATCTTTTAAATGGCTACGTATTTTCTCACAAAAAAAAATCTACAAGTTGGGGAAAATATCAAGAGATTCCAGTTTGAAAATCATATATTTTGGAGCTGGTTTTAGTTTTTAATATTTTTTTTGTTATTTTTCATGAAAAATCAATTTTGAGAGAAAATTAGAGATTTTTTTTGGATTTCTTTATATTTTTGGAAAGCTCTCTTAGTTTCACTAGGGTCTACTCATTATTTTTTTAAGTTGGATGAAAAATAATTAGACAAAAAGTAGATCTTTGAAAATTAGGTCTTTTACAAAGATTTTCTTGTATCTCACAAACGGTTGCATATATTTTCACAAAACCTTTTCTATAGATTTGGGACGATGTCAGACACCTTAAATACAAAAATCAGAATTTTTGGACCTGTTTTGAATTTTTTATAATTTTATAATGATTTTTCATAAAAAAATAATGTTGGGTACAAAACAACAATTTTTTAGATTTCTTTACATTTTTGGAAATCTCTAGAAATTTTAGTAAGGCTCTATTCTCTGTGTTTTTATTTTTGATGCAAAAAACATTTCCAAAAATATGATTTGTCTTGACTAGCTAACCCTCTAATATTAGTGATCAATTATCTTGTTAGGGTTTTGGCTTTGTTGTTGGTTTTGTGAATGTGTAGAAAAAAAAACACTTCAAAGGACAAATTGGATCAAGTGGACAAAAATTTGGAGCTAAAGAAAGTCTAGGTGCACACATTCCATCTTTCATCTCTAATCATTGCTTGTCAACACACTTCAATTTGGGGCTTAAAACAAACATCTTGTTTGCAATCACACTTTGAAAATGGGCTTAAAAAAAACCATTGTCTTCCATCACACATTTTGGTTTTGGGTTAAAAAGAATAAGTGCTTCCATTGTTTTCTTACACACATTTCATTTCTAAAGGGAAATTAACAACTGTGAGTGTGAATCAAGTGTTTGTTTCCTCCAAAACACCTCACTTGGTGTGCTTTTGTCATAACCTTCTTAGGAGGTCTACTTGGAGCACACACCCCTCCAAGGGGAAACCTCAATCAAGGTGTGAATCCAAAGACACGCCTCTTTGGGAGTTGAAATCTTGTCACTCTTGGCTAAGCCCCAAAGAACTTTATACCTTTGGGAAGTGAAGGTGAGGGGTGGGTTACCCCTTTCTCTTGACTATGTGGTGAGATTTTTCTTTCAAATCATCCCTAGTCAACCTTGTGCATCCTAGTTTAAGACCTAATTAGCCATACCCACTTGACTAGCATTAGAATTTTTGTTGTGTATTCAAGTGTTTGCTTAATCATAACATTTAATCTTGAAAGAAAAATTTATCATTGTGTTTGGTGTGTGTGTTCATCAATTTACATGTGAAATCTTGTGTTTAATATTGCCCAAGTCAAACTTCCAATAAAAACTTGCCACATCATCCTAATCATCATCATCATCTCTTTAATCCAATCAATATCATTTTACACCATGTCAACATTAGAAGACCTAGTACCCCAATTCCAAAACCTCCTCCAATCACTTTATCAAGCACCACAACCCTTAGAACAACAAATTATACATGGACACCAATGCCTCATCCAACAATTTCAACTTCAAACAAACCAATAACCTCAAATGCAAAAAATCATAGCACAAGAACAACATCTCATGGCCACTTGTCAAATCCAACAAGCACAACATCAAGTCCAATCATCACATCAATAAATTTCACATCAATCCTATGTCTCACCTATATCATCATATCAACCTCATCCATCCACATATCATGTTACCCCTTCATCAACCTATCACACCTCTTCTAATGTCAACCCTTAGCCATATCAATCCACCTCTCAACAACCATTATCCTATGCAACCCCTCCATCATTATCACAAGAAAAAATCATACCACAACATGTACAAACACCAATACAATCTCAACACATTCAACCAAAATCCTATGTGTCACCTTCATCATCATGCCAACCTAACCTCCTACCTATCATGTCAATGTGACATCAACATATCCACCCATATCACAATAAGAACATAGGATCCCAAGTCCACCTTCACAACAAGATCAAAAGCCTTTATGTCTTAATGCCACCTTTGACAAGGGAAATACCAATCTAGTTCATGAACCCTATAACTTTATCATACCAACATAAAATCAAATGTCTATCCCTAAGCCACCATGCCCTAGTCCTAATCCATTGGCCTCTCCACCTTCTAACCCATCAAACTCTTCATTACCCCCGCCATCATCTCTACTCCCTAAATTCAAAAATTTCAAGAGTAAATCTATGGCATTACCCAAATCCACCCATCCACCTACAAAGGATGTGACCTAAGGGCTACTAGCAAGGAATCAAACATCACAATGTCATCCAACTCATATGTTTGAACCTACCAAATATTCTTCAAACACCATGCCCATTCTTACAACTCCATCATGTGGTCTCCCCTATTGAGCCCAAGTCAACCTCCATCATGTCTCCATGTGGTTGACCATCTAGAACATGTCGAGCCCATTCAAGAGTGATCCCCTTCCACTTCCATTCAAGCAACCCAAGAGGTATGTCAAGAGCCTAATCCTAAGCATGTGGAAACATCAAACCCTAGTCCTAATCAATATCAATTCACTTTCATCCAACCTATCCATATTCTACATGTTTTCTATGATCAAGATGATATCCATAAGGATGAAGAGCCTATCCATGAGCAACATGATCCTATACCCATCCATGAGTAAGATATCCCAAATTCACCTCCACCTAGTCCTATCCATGGTCCATCAACATCCACTTCCCTTGATGAGACATATGCCTCCCAAGAACACATAGAAGATCAAACAAATACCTTGGATCTAAGTGAACACAATGCTAATCAAAATCCTAATGATCCTCCATCACCCACTATTGACCCCATTGAAAGTCCTCCATCATATCCTATTGGTATTTCCACCCTCGTTCATGAATGTTCCTCCTTAGAACAACAACTATTATCTTCCCTTGCTTCATTTTCTCCATCCAATAAGAAACTTGTGTCTACTGTTCCACCTACACCTAGTCCTATTGTCGATTGCATACTCAAAAACATGAACCACCAAGGTAAAGGTCTAGACCTTCATGAACAAGGTATTTTGGAGCCCATCCATGTTAATGTCCCTCCATGCTATTATGGTCTTGGATATACACCCCAAGGACACCAATCTCAAGATGTTGGTACTTCCTCCATGTCTCCTAAGTGCACTTTCCATCATAAATCCTATCATATGCCTAAAACATATGTTGCCATCATTTCTCCATCATCCTATAAATGTTAAAATCATGTGACCATACACCTTGCGCCATCCACTTTTCCACCATTACTTCCAACTCCTAATATCCCTCCATCCACTTTACCACCATTACTCCCAACACCTAATATCCCTACCATTCAATCCCCTTATCTATCCATCCATAACTCTTCTAAAAATCCTAATCATGACCAAGAAATGAACACATTGTCTAAACATGAAGCTTCCACTCATTCCACTTATCCCATGGGATTCAAAAGCAAGAATTTCAATGCCTCCACCTATAAAGTAAAAAAACCTAAGGAACCTCATGCCTTAGGACATCAATACTACAAGTCAAAGAAAAATGCATCCAAAAAGTTATATAAGCCCATACCTCCAAAAGTAAAGGCCAAAACTAAAATGGTTTGGGTCTCTAAGAAAAATGAAAGCACGTCAAATGAGGCATCTTCATCACAAAATTCCCAACCATCCCCTTCCATCCAAAATGAACATTCTATTCAAAAATTACAAAAATCCCACAAGCCAAACAAAAATCATAAAAATACTAAGTCTATGTGGGTACCAAAAGCACTACATCTACCACCTCCTAAGGAAACATGTCCATTACTTCCTACACCCCATCCACATCAAAATATTCAATGTTTATCACAATGTGTGCAACCATTAGTTATGGTTCCCTTCCATTTCACAACAATTCCACATACCTCCATCCTCTCACCCTTCACTCATTATCCTACATATCTCCCCCACCACCTTCCTATGGTCCATGCTTTTGGCTAAGTCTCCTCATTCATATTTTGCATAAGTCCCATATAATCCCTATCATCTTCCCTACATAATCCACTATTTTCCTCCATAATCCACATCATAATCCATCTCCCTCTCATGCATCCCCCTACCAACATCTATGAGCATAATGAAATTTGACATGGTCCATGTAATGGCATCTATCTCTAGTGGGACTACCACCTTTCATGGAACTAGACACTTGAGTCCCTCCTATCCATATTCCCCTTTTATCCAAAAAAGTCAAAAATTCAAAAACAAAGTAAAAAAAAAGAAGAAAAATAAAAAAAAAGTAAAGAGAAATCTTTCATCCAATGGTGAAAACCTGGTAAATAGCCTGGATAAGTACCATGATGAAAACCTAGCAAACAGGCATCATGTGTAGGTTGATCTTCTATTTCACTTACACTTGGGGGCACAATGTCTTATATATCCAACATATCATTTTCATTTCATATCATTTCCATCCTACCTACCATCTTTAGCCATCATACATACCTATCATATTGAGTCCATTCATCCTCTCTTCCTCCTTTTGATCTTGAAAAAAATAGGGGAAATGTTGAGACATGCTTTGGATATCTTTTGATATACCTCATCCTTCCAAACAAGCCTATCATTATCCTATTGTCATAAGCTTTGTCATGAAAAATCCTAAGTATTGTACCTAGAATGGGGCATGTTATTCCTATCGACATAGTCTTTGGAGATCATATCCTTGCTCTCTTATGATGCATACATCCATTCCATCCATCCATCTATCATAAGACAAAATAAAGTTCTACTCCTTATCCTATCACCCACCCTTTCATCCATCAATCCCATCTATCTCCTTGCACCTAGACTTGGTTTTCCCTTTTCATTGGTATCTAGCACAAAGGCTACCCAAATTTTCATCCATTGACACCTCAAAACATTTCAAAATCCAAAAAAATCAAAACATTTCAAAATCCAAAAATAAAGCATTTCAAAATCCAAAATCTAAAAATCAAAACATTTCAAAATCCAAAAAATCAAAATATCCCCAAAAATACAAAAAAATGGAAAAAGGTCTTGAAAAAAGATTTAAAAAAATAAAATGTCCATAAAAATATCCAAGCAATAAAATCACACCAAATCATTTCTTCCAATCAATTCTTCAAAACAATTCAACGCATTAATTCAACTCCTTCAAATCAATCTTCAAATTGTCAATTAATCAATCCAATCAATCTAAATCAATCCAATCGCATCAATTCTTCTATTCCATTAATCACATCCTTTCATCCAATCAAATCATCAAATCAATCATCATATCATTACAACTTCTTCAGATCAAATCAATCCAAGCAATAATCCAAATGCAATTCAATCCTTAATCCATACCAATCAAGTCGATCAATCTTTCCAAATTATCCAATCACATCCTTTGGTCTTGATCTTAACCTTGTTGTAAACCCAATCAATAAAAGTCAATAAGTCAATTATCAATCATCCTTGTGTTGATCTAGGGATATGTCATTCCCTACAATGACAACACTATCATCATCTATCATCATCAATCAATCAATCAATTACTCATCAGTTTGTAACTTGACAAGGGAAATACCTTGTTTATTTTTGTATCATTTGTGCACGATTGCTTTCTTGCTTGTGTGTGTTATCATTTTTATCTTGAATTTGCATCAAATCCAAATTACTCCTAGCTAATATTCATATCTTGTATCTAGACAAGGTTGTATTATGCAGGGGCACGAGACACATCATCATCTTGGTCCTTATACCTCGGTGCATTATGTCTATTGTTACATCAAACATCATGGTTGTTCACTTTCTTGTAGCATAACGTATCATTCATCTCCTTCATCCACTTCCTATCTTGCATCATTCATCTTTTCCCTCCTTATCATTTCATTTCAAGAGCATACCCGTGTTTTTCCAACCCGCCTATCCTCTAGAGGGGGCATCATCATCCCATCATCATCCTATTCTTATATCAACATCATCCCACTTTTATTTCATCATCATCCATTTCCCTCTATCTATATCTTAGCTTCTTTGAAATGATGTTACTTGACACAAAGCTCATCATCTCAATCATCTCAAAGAGGGCCAAAATGTAGACACTGAAAATTGCCCTTCACCTATGAACCCACCTTTTCATATCAATTCATCCTTCTAAACACAAAGCTCATCATCATCCTATTCTTATATCATCATCATCCCACTTTTATTTCATCATCATCCCATCTTTCTATCATCATCCATTTTCCTCTATCCATATCTTAGTTTCTTTGAAATGATGTTACTTGACACAAGCTCATCATCTCGAACATCTTCTCAAAGAGGGGCAAAATGTAGACACTGAAAATTGTCCTTCGCCTATGAACCCACCTTTTCATATTAAATAATTTTAATTATTTAATTATCTTTTAAGGTCATATTCCTCCATTAATTAAATAATTCTTAATTATTTAATTAATTCATTTTTTCCTTAATTAAATAAATTTTTTTTATTTAATTATGCCACTAATTATCCCCTTCCTTTCTATAATTAAATAATTTTTTATTTATTTATTTATCCACTAATTTGTCATTTTCATCCACTTTTGAATTAAATTATTATTTAATTTAAAATTCAACATGTCACATGTCTTTTATAATTAAATAATGCTTTTATTATTTAATTATTCACCTTCCCTCCCAAATTAAATAATTTTATAATTATTTAATTTTCTCCAACAACCTCTTTTTCTGTGCCAACCTCATTATCTGTGCCATTCTTATCTTCTCTTGTCTCATTCATTTTCCACCCTTGATTGAATTATCTTATAATTCAATCTTGGCCATTAATCCTTATCATTGCTTAAGAGGATAGAACTACTGGGTTGTTGATAGTGGCTACTCTAATCAGATGACCAAAGACAAAAGTAAGTTTGTTACACTTGAAAAATATGATGGAGAATTAGTTAAATTTGGAGATGATTCAGGAGCTAAGATTTGTGGAATAGGTTCAATCAATTTTGATGGCAAGAATAATATTGATAATGTTTACTATGTTGAGGGTTTAAGACATAATCTTTTGAGCATTGGAAAAATGTGTAGCAAAGGATATAATATTGTGTTTAAGGATGAAACATGTGAGATAAAAAAGGGTCTAAAACAGTGATTTTTGTTGCGAAGAGAAACAAATGGAACAACTATCAACTTAATGGTGTTGATGGCCATTGTTTGATGTCCCAAATTAGTTACAATTGGTTATGGCACCAAAGGATGTGTCACATGAATTTTCATAATTTGGAAAGAATTAGTTTAGTTAATGTAGTGATAGATCTACCAAGAATCACAAAGCCTATCAATGTTGTTTGTGAGAGTTGTCAATTTGGAAAATAAACAACAAGTAGTTTAAAAGGAAAGGAACAATATGCTACAATAATACTGGAATTAGTACATATAGATCTTTGTGGTCCTACAAGGGTGAGAAATCTGATGCACTAGATAAATTCAAGACATTTAAAGCTATGGTTGAAATGAAATAGATCTGAAAATAAAATGTTTGAGGTTTGCAAGAGGTGGTGAATTCATCTTCAATAAGTTTAACATGTTTTGTGAAGTTCATGGCATAAAGAGGCACCTGGTTTCCCCTAGAACTCCTTAGCAGAATGGAGTTGTTGAAAGGAAAAATCAGACTAAATTAAGGAAGCTATTAGGAATATGATGAAAGAAGAAAATCTACTAGAAGTCTACTAGAGAGAAGCTATTCATACTATTTTTTACATGCTTAACATATTTCAAGCTAAATCTAACAACACAAAGACTCCCTATGAGTTATGGTATGGAAGGATTCCTACTATGAAGTAATTTAGAGTATTTGGAAGAAAATTTATATCAAAAAAGAAGAAGAAATCTTAGGAAAATTTGATGCAAGGTCTGAAGAAGGTATCTCCATTGGATATTATACTAAAAGCAAAGCTTACAAATGTTACAACAAAAGGCTAGGAAAGATAACTTTGAAAGTGCAAATTTTAAGGTTGATGAAAATTTATAGGATTCAATTGTAGTAGATGGATATGTGTCTAATGAACCTGATTGTAGAGAAGAAGACGAAGAAGAAAAAGTTGATGAGAAATAAGTTTAGAATGAAGAGGAAGAAGATATAGAGAAGACACCTAAAACCTTTAAGTATGTGCAAAAGAATAATTATGAAGAACAAATCATTGGAGACAAAAGGAAAGGTGTATTAACAAGAAGAAAAGTTGTTGAAGTTGAGGTAGATCTATTTTTACTTTCTAAAGTTGAACCTAAAATAGTGAGTGAAGCATATAAAGATGAACTTTGGATGAAGGAAATGGAAGAAGAACTTACTCATATTGAGAAAAATTAGACTTAGGAATTGGTTCTTAGACCAGAAAATAAGAATATAATTGAAAATAAGTGGGTATTCAAAAACAGGTTGAATGAGAATGGAGAAGTGGTAGGGAATAAGGAAATACTTATGTGTAAAGGTTTTTCACAAGTGGAAGGAATATACTTTGAGGATACATTTTCTCCTATGGCTAGGATGGAAGCTATCAGAATATTTTTGGCATTTGAGGTACGTAAGGACTTTAAAGTTGATCATATGGATGTGAAGTCTACTTTTTTGAATGGTAAATGGGAAGAAGTTTACATGGAACAACAAGAAGGATTTCAATTGTTAGAGCAACTAGATAAGGTGTGTAGATTAAAGAAGACACTATATGGATTGCAGTAAGCTCCCAGAGCTTGGCATGCAAGATTGGACATATATTTGATACACAAAGGATTTTGTAAAGGCACAATAAATAGTAATCTTTACTTCAAATTTGAGGAAGAAAAAATCTTGATAGTAGTTGTGTATGTGGATAACATCATCTTTGGAGGAAATAAAGCTATGTGTAAGAATTTTTTTGAAGATATGTAGAAAGATTTTGAAATGTCAATGTTTGGGGAGATGAATTTCTTCCTTGGGCTACAAATCAATCAAATAGATAAAGGGATTTTCATTTCACAATCAAAGCATGTCAAATAGTTGTTGAAGAAGTTTGGAATAGATGACTCCAAACTAATATGCACTATTTTGGTGACTGGTTGTAAATTGAGAAAAGATGATGATTCACCTAAGATTGATAAGAAAAAATATAGATCTATGATTGGTGGACTGCTATATCTAATTGTTACTATACCATATATCATGCATGCAATTTTTCTTGTGGTTAGATTTCAAGAAGATCCTAAAGAAACACATGTTGCAGTAGTGAAGAGAATATTCAGATATTTAAGAGGCACTCTGGATTATGGCTTGTGGTATCCTAAGGATACTGATTTCACATTAAGTGTTTATACAAATGTAGATTGGGTTGGTTGTGTTGATGATAGAAAAGTACACGTAGTGGTGCATTCTTTCTTGGATGTAGATCAGTGTAATGGTTAAGTAAGAAGCAATATTTAGTTTCTTTATCTACTGCAGAGGTTGGGTATATTGCAAGAGCATCATGATATATGCAAGTTTTGTGGATGAGATAGACATTGAAGGGTGTCAGAGTAGTGTATGATGATCCTATATCTATCTTTTGTGACAATACAATTTCAATTAACATTTTAAAGAATCTAGTGATGCATTCAAGGACAAAGCATATATCAATTAAGTATCACTTTCTAAGAATGAAGATTATGGAGAATGAGGTAAAACTTGAATATGTACCTACAAAAGATCAGATTTCTAACATATTTTCTAAGGCTTTTCCTAAGGATACTTTTGAGTATCTTCAAGAGAAGATTGGGGTCATTGCCCCTCCTTTTAAGTAGATACATATGGCGGTGCATCAGTCCAATGGGTCTATGGATCTATCTCTCTTTTTTACTTTTGTTGGTGGCTACTTCTCAGAGGGAGTAGGTACTAGTGTCATGTGTTGTCATTTTTGCAGAGTTGTTGATTTGGTTAGGTGTACTCCTAAGGGGGAGTATTCAAAGTAGGTACTTTGGGTCAATGTCGTAAAAAGAGAGTGTGTAGGAATAGTGTGTATGTTGTCTTTGATGGTTTTCACATCATGTGTTTCCATCAATGAAAAAGGGGTAAATTTTTTCAAGTATGAAGGTCTTATCATTGATGTCAACAAGAAGTCTACTATATAGTTTTGGAATTGATGTCAACTATGTGTTAAGGAGGTTTTTTGCATGTCGAGGATATTGAGAAAATTGTGAAAAAGAGAAAAAGAGGTTGTTGCAGGTTGTGCATGTGCAATTGAGATATTGAGGAAGTGTTATGAGTACATGGAGCTATCTCTTTATTGTAGTTTCTTGAGATGAGTTGGAATGAAGTAATGAGCTGAGATGATGTCTTTGGTTCTTGGTTTCCAAGTTTTTTTCAGAAAATTTAATAAAAAGGGTAAACAGTGTTGTGCAAGTGTTCAGAATATGCTCCAATATTGTGCTATGTTTCTTCTATATTGATGTTATGCCTATGTAGATCTGATATGTTGTTCATGGTTTTTAGAGGTTTCTATATTTATAATCTAGGTTTTTGGATTGTTGTACAATGTGAGATATTTTCACCAGTGTGTGAACCAATTTTTTAGTGTTATTTTGTACGGTTTGGGAGAAATGTATTTGCTCCATGTTTTTCTGCTATTTGGCTTCAAGTTGTGTGGATTTGGGAAGTCACTTATAATGATTGTATCTTTCTACATTTCATGTTTAATCGCATTAACAGAATAAGGGTTTGATGGAAGCATGTGGATTTGATTACTATTTCAAGGGTTTTGATGTTTTAATTTGCTACAACTGATTCACCCCTCCTGTCAATTGTCTTGTTCATTCAACAATGAATTATGAAAGAAGAATTGCTAAAGTTCATGATTGGATGCCATTCCTTATCAAAGAAGATTTGTTGAAGTTCATATAATACTATAGACAAGTAAAATTAATTTTCTAATGTCGTCATTCTCCTATTAATTAAGTAATTTTAATTATTTAATTAAATATTTCCATCATTTCACCTCAGCCTATGATTAATTAAATATTATTTAATTGTCACTAAGGTTCATGTCCCTTATAATTAAATAAATCTAATTTATTTAATTATCACCACTATGTCTACCATGATTAAATAATTAATTCTAAATGATTTAATTATTCACTCATTTTTCTTTGTCCACAATTAAATAAAGAATATTTATTTAAATGATTTTCAAAATTGACTTTCCCTCTCACTTATTTTGAATTAAATTATTATTTAATTTGTAAAATCAGTTTTTTTTTTCTTCTATAATTAAATGATGTTGCCATTGTTTAATTATTCACTTTCCCTTTCGAACTAATTGATTTTCTTAGTTCCTCTTCCAGTCTCGTCCTTGTCCCTACTCATCATGTCCAATCTCAACCGTCGATCATTCCTTTTCAATCTCAGTTTTCCATTCGATCTTCATTCATCTATAAAAGACTCCTTTCACTTTCATTTCAACCATCTGAGAAAATATTGATTAGGCTATCGTTCTATTGAGATAATTAGTTTCTTCAATATTTTGTTGTCATTTACTTTAGGCTTTCATTGTAGGTTACAAATTTGAGGGCATTCATTACTTCATAGCAAAATGGAGAAGTACAATGAAGGTGATTCAACCACAGTGTGAAGACTTGGGTAACTTCGTTATGTTGTTTTGATTTTTTATAATAGGATTGTGCTTCATTGTTTGTTAGGGATTTTTGGGTTTGATTTTATTGATTGATGTTTTCTAACTTTAAATTTTCCTAAGATACAGATGGTGACCCTGACATGAACGATGCAATTTGAAAAGTGTTCTAATATCTTTTGGGTATTGCAGATTATGATAATCGATCAAATCATGACAGCGGTTTGTTGTAACACTTAAATTTTGCAGGCAACAAAGCTTCTTGGAATCGGCTAACAAGGGCAGCTATTATGAAACATTTTCTTATCGTCTTTTCTTTTAAGCTTGCAATTTCTTATTCAGCATTTATGTCTTCCAATAAATCCATTTTGTGAGGCGCCTTGTATGCACATAGTTTTCAGAGGTATTATTTTGCTGCACTACACTTCAAAATCATTCGTGGTATAGAATTTGGATAGAAAGGTATTTCTAGTGGTAACTTTTAATGCATATTTCAATAAACACCTCTAATTGGCACAGTATTAATTCTATCCTGCAATTATTTCCATAATTGAAGGATTTTCTTTGTCAGTGGCATCCAGGTGTAGTCCAAGCACAGATCTAGTCTAAATTGTAACAGTGCAATATTGAATTTTTAACATTCTTCTATCTTTAGGTCATGCATTTCTAGCCTTCCTTCTACTATCTCAGGCACAGAAAAGGCATGTGATTCCCCTAGCAGTGGTTGCAAACCTGTTTGTAAAGAGAATAGAAGAGAACATTTTTGATGGTGAAGGAGGGTACAAGCAGCGTATGCAAAGTATTTATTGTGACGAAAGCAAGCTTAAGCACTTCTAGATGCAAAAACTTCTACCTGCTAAGGTGGTCGCCATTTTGGAATAAAAAAAATGTAAAATAGCTTTGGCATAGAGGACGCTATCTAAGATTTGGTGTATAGCACTTTTCGAGCACCGACACTGATTGCAGCCGGCGAAGGCTTTCTTGTAAAGCAACAAACAAATTGACTGCCCTTTGATGTTTCAGATTTTCATTTTCTTCTCTGCTGATTCATCAGCTATTTAGTTAAATTAGTTTTTAATTAGGTTTAGATTAAATTTTGCTGGTTAATTTTGGTCATTTTAATTTTAGTTTAACTTAGATTTAATTGGATTTACTTTAGATTTAAGTTAGATTTGTTTTCGATTTAATTTAGATTTAATTTAGATTTAATTAGATTTATTTTACATTTAATTTAGATTCTTAATTTAATTTATATTTTTAAATTTATATATTTTTTAGTTTAGTGTTTTAATTTAGATTTTTAGATTAATTTGGATTTTAAATTTTATATAGATTTTTAGTTTAATTTATATTAGAATAATTAGATTAGATTATTATTAATTTTCTTAACTAGAGTAAATGTTAATGTTTTCTTTAGTTTAGTTTTTATTTCAAGACTAATTTTGTTAATTTGGCATTTTATAGGTTCGTTTGTCCAAGATAACACAAAAAACAAAAAAACATAAACTCTCATTTGTCCAAGACTGAAAATCAAAACTACTAATGACATTTAATGTAGGACATTCCCTTGATTATTTTTTTTCAAACCGACTATCTTTTAGTGTAGCAAACACTTTGTTTGGTGCTTAAAAAGAACATTTGTTTTTTGTGTTGGGCACACTTGTGCATGTGTTGAGTGGACCTACTGCTAACACACACTATCCTCTCCCCTGGCTTTCGTGGTCCTGGGTGCAAGAGAAAAGTGTTAGCGACACTCAAGTTTTCTTTTTTAGAGGGGCCTACCTCACAAGAGGGAATGACTCCAACTGGTTTTTTGCTCAAGTTGGTTTTAAAAAGGATAAGACTAAACCATCAAGTCCTCATGGCGGTCTTTTCCCTTTCCGTATAGTGTCACTCGAAATAGGGCACTTACCGTAAAATGTATAAGAGCCCCTATTAGAGTGATTAAATCCTTAAGTGGCTTGTTGGATACTTGTGGGGAGTCGTGTCCCTGAGTATTCTCTAAGAACCAACTATTTTAGTAGCCCAAAATCCTTCTATTTGTTGGCATAGGAGGTTGGACCTCTGAAGTCATCCCGTGTTCTTGCAATTCAAAGTTGAGATAGCAAATTTCTTGAGATCTTCAAGTCTTTGGGAATTTGAAGTTTGGTGCACTCGAGAAGTGTGTGCCATGGAGGGGATCTAGTGCCACCAAACTTCTAAGCTATCCGCTTTGAATAAGTGTGATTGGAGTAATCCAAGTGGGAATCCAACAAATATTGTCTACGCTAGCCTAGGAGTGTACTTGAATGTTTTTTATCTCAAATGCAATTGCCAAGTGAAAACAAACAAAAAATTATGTTTTATTTGTGTCTTTCAAACAAACCTTACACTTGAAAATTGCAACACTTCACAGTTTTAGACCAAGCATCTTTTTCAAACAAAATAGTCAAGATTAGTTCAAACTCTTGTGAAAATCATATTCAAACCTTTGAGATCCATTTCCAGGCCAACTTCTTGTTGTGATTCCTATTTAAAACTAGAAACTTGCTCAATTCACCTTGCATATCATCATTCCATTATTAGGTTACCATTTTAGGTACCTTGGCATCCTCAATACTTGCATATCCCAACATCATACTATGCTACCTTTTTTAGAAGTTTAAGCTTGGCACCTTGTGTATTTTAGGATAGAAGAACTCTCTATACCTTGGTATGAATCATTGCTTCAACAAAAGATTGTCATTTTCAAATAAGTCACTTTTTAACTTCATCCTTTGTCATTTTGGTGCTAATTTCCTACTCACAAGTCTAGTTGGGAAACTCACCTTGTCACTCTTTTCACTTGTCCTAGAAAAAGGCCATTTGACAATCCTAGTTGAAACATTGGTTTACCCTTGGTTAGTTGGTGATCTTGTTCTTACATCTTTCAAAAGAGTTTTAAGCCCTCAAGTTCACTATAGGTATCCATCACCTAGTAGCCATTTTCATCTCTCCTACCACAACATTTTAGACCTAAAATAGCATTATCATACACTTTAGACTTCATAACATCCAACATTATCATTATCACTTTTAGTCTTGTTGCATACATTAGACATCTTCCATCCTTAAGATACAAAAAAAAAATGTAGTTTCATTACATTTAGGCATACCTTATTTCAAAATACCAAAAAATAGCATAGGTGCATACCTTCCATTGCATTGGCATCTCTTAGGTTTCATACCATCCGCCACCATGTCTTCCCTTCACCTTGATATGCTTTCTAGTCAAATTTTAATACCAATGAATCTACAATGGTCAAGCCCAACAAGCCATAGACTTCAAAATTCAATTCATCCAATCCAAATACCAATCACCCACAAACCATAGTCAACCACCCATATGTCCCTCTTACCAAAAACCCATGAAATCTAGTCCTCCATCCACCTACCCTCACTACCAAGAGTCCCTTAACACAAGCCATGCCATTTATACGAAACAAACGTCCACTTATCACCCTTAATGGAAACCAACCTTCCACTAGTCCATTCCAAGTTGCTACATCCTATCCTAGTCCATCATCCACTAATCCATTCCTATTCACTCCACCCTAACCTAAATTTAGTCATGAAAATACATTTGTTCATGGTCTCCAAAATCACATTCCATTTCCTAAACTTGAGAACACATTCCAAGTGGAAAACCCAAGGAATGACATCATGACTTCACCTTCATGTCAAGATCAAAGTAGTCCACCCCATGACCCCATCTTTAAGTCCATCCAATAAATCCTTTTAGACAATCATGTCACCCAAAACACACCTATTTTTGACCAAGATCCTACCCTAGAACATGAAGTCCAAAATGATTATCTCATCGACCTTTATGCCATTCATGATCAAACATTTGAGGTTGATCCTACCCAAACTTTCAACTCTGCCATTTCCCAAAATGAGACACTTGCCTCCCTAGGACACATAGATAATCTTCCTCTAGAATAAGAGTCTCCTATTCTAAACATATTTGTAAATGATCAAGCTATAGCTAAATTCACTAAAATCTATGATAATGACCATAAGGAAGGTTTCAACATTGACTTAAAGCATATCTTTTGAAGAATCATCAGAATCCAATGATTCACAAAATCAGACCAAATATACCAATTAGAAATATATCCAACATGTTAATGAAGCTACAACATCTTATCAACTAGGATCATCTATCTTTGTCAAAGCAGTCTTTCTTGGAGATGATAAAATGATAAGTAATGATCTCCACATACACAATGATGGGTTTGCATCTTGCTTGCAAAATCACAAATACCCCATTGCAAAGAAAATATTTCAAAGCATGCAATATCAAGGAAGAGGATTAGATCTACATGAGCAAAGCATCCGAGAACCAATATAGTTTTATGAAAATCTTGGACATCAAGGCCTTGGCTATTCTTCAGTTAGAGAATCAAATGATGTTAGTGGTACCTCCTCAATATTGGGGGAAAATTTATCTAATACAAATATCAAAATGGAGGCCATGAGTAGTCCTTGTCATAAGTTTGTTTCCAACAGTCCTTCCATCCACACCATAAACCATCATTCCAACATGAATAAACCCTCCATTTGGAACAAACAAAAAGAAATATATTACAAGACCAAAGTTTAAAATCAAATTTCAAAGGCCATTGAATCAAACAAAAAGCTAAGTGGAAAAATGAATTTAAAATGGATCCCAAAGAAAAATGGATCAAGCAAAGAAAATATTCTAAATACAAAATTTAATCAAAATGTGGAGCCACAAGTAAAGAGGACTCCCACATATAATAAATTTCCACCTCCTTCAAAATGGTCATCAAGAAAGACATATAAAAGTGTTGGTTCCAAACACTATCCCAATCAAAATTCTAAACTCCACCATCCAACATCCCAAGTTTGGAAAATAAAAATTGATTCATCCAAATGTGCAAGCAATCCTTCCACATCTACCATCATCCATCATTCCAAAATTCATACCTCACGAATCTGTCACATCTTGGCAACAACTCTTTATTGTAAGAACTCTCATAGCACTCTATCATGATGTGTGTATTCTAATAATTCCAACTCTAGTATCAACAAATATCACAATGACATTGATTAGTTATATGCAAGTGTTATGATTTTGACAAGGAAACAACTTCATAAAGGTCAATATTGGCATATCATGACACCAGTCTCTACATCAGCACCATCAATGGATTCATCACAATAAGTGATCAGAAAAAGCATCAAGGCCATCCAAAAAATATCAAAAAATACAAAAAATACAAAAAAAAAATCATTACCTTGATGAAAACCTAGCAAACAGGTGTCTTGGTGAAACCAAAAACAAAATCAAGAAAAAAAAGTAAAGAGAAAAATTTCTTCCAATAGTGAAAATCATTTTTATGGCGTTTTAGATAAGTACCATGATGAAAACTTGGAAAAATGGCATCATGTGTAAGAATAATTATCTATATGGACCATTACACTTGAGGGAAAGTTGTCTCATCTCCCATGACTTTCTTATGAAATGTCCATCTATTCATTTAAACTATATCATTCCCATCCATTTCCCACCTACTTTGATCTTGATAAGGATTGGGGTACAAACATAAATCATGCTTTGGGGAAACTCTTGACATGTCTATACTTAGGTCATACACTATCCATGAAATATCGTATCATTGCCTTCATAGCCTTATCCAAACCCATACCTCAGAGAAAAAAAAGCTTGTTCCTATGCAACATATTCCTTGGAGATCATATGCCAATTCTACCATCAAATAATCCTCATGACTCCTATATTTTACCAAAATCAATTCATTATCCTTTCATACCTATCACATGACTTGGTTTTCCCTTTTCAATGGTCTAAGGATTCTAATCCACCTATCCAAAATCCTTCCATCACCTATATAGCCCTAACCAGGTCATTCCAAATGCAACAAGTATAACCCATACAATCTTTTTATGCATCCTAGTGCATCATCCAAAAAACTCCTTGGCTCTATTTCTAGCCTTGTTGCAAACCTTGATCCTTTAATCACATAATCATCATCCTCACATTGTTTCAGGATGTTTCCTTTGCATTTCAAACAACATCGTCATCGTCATCATCGTCTATCAATTGGTTTCCAACTTGATTAGGAGCAAGATCATTGTTATCCTTGGATTCTTTGTGCATGATGGCTCACTTGCTTGTAGGAATCATTCATATGTATTTTTCATGGTAATTATAGTGTATCATCAATAACATAATCCACACTTCCCATATCATCCCAAAAGGAAAAAAAATAAAAACATATGAAAAATAAAAATAAATAAAACATCCACAAAAATCCAAAAAAATAAAAACATTTGAAAAATCCAAAAAAAATCAAAATATGTCAAAACACAAAAACATTCAGATATCTTTCAAAATCCCAAAAATGGAGTCAAAGTCAGTCATGCCAGTCGTTTTCATTGTCTACATTGCCTCTATGACTAGATGTAGGCAAGGCCATCTGTCGATGTGCCCCCAAGGCATAGGTCAATCCTTTAGGTGTTGTCAAATAAAATCATGATTTAGTCCTTTGTCATTAAAACAAAGTCAACGATCATGTTGAAGTACAAGGTCTCTACGCATTGCTACGTAGGCAAGGCCATCTGTCAATAAGCCCTCGAGGCCCCGTAGGTCAATCTTTTAGGGTTCATCGGGTCAGTGAAAATAAGTCAGACATTTTCATATCAGACATGGCATTATCATTAGAACTTCAAACAAAAATCCTAAATCAACAAGACACGTAAGGCAACAAGTCTCCAAGTCAAATCAGTCATTTGTCAAATCACTCAAACCAGTCAAATTGATCATAACCAATGGTCTTATATAGGATGTGTCTTTCCTAAAACTAGACCTTGTCACTATCATACTTTGTCATTTTCCTTATACAGGTTGTTGAATGATCGAAGCCAAACTTGATGTCTTATATGATATGTTTCTTCTCCTGAAACTAGGCCTTGCCAAAATAGTCCACCCATCATCCACTTCATCCCTTTAATGCACTGGCACACACTTACTAGCAAATAATTAGAATGATTGTTGACCTTGCTAGTCTATTTTTTCTTTCTTTTGGATTTACTTCAGTCATGTTACTAGCCACCTCGAGGATGTCCCATGAAGGATTTGGAGGAGCGATGATATCTCATGACTCATCTTTTATTTGATTGTTAGATCTATGGTTTGTCTTGACAAAAAGACTAGGGCCACATGACCCTTAGTATGAGTTAGGACATTCCTTGTTTTTGACTATCTGTTTTACAGATGGATGACCTTGCACACTTTGGTCTATGTATATTAATACCATGGTTTTTGTTGTCCATTTTTCATATTTTACCACCTAATGATGATTAAATGCACAAGCCTTGCATAGAAAAATATATATCTACAAATTATCTCAACTAGCACTATCTCAACATCCAATTCTTCTGTGCTAACATCTATCTTTTTTGTGCTAACATTCATATTTTCCGCTCTAACATTTCTTCTATTCTACATCTTCACCATCCTTATCTATTTTTCTCTCTCTCTTGTCCTTCATCTTCTAGTCCTCTTGTAAATTTTGAGAGCACACTCATGTTCTTTGAACCCGCATGTCCTCTCGAGGGGGCATACCTCTACCTCCTTGTCACTCTACCACTACTTCCTCATCATCCTTCCTCATTCCTACTTTCAATGGGGCATATATTTTTCTTTGACACAACATGATAAACTACATTGTATCAAAGAGGGGAAAATGTAGACACCTAAAATTAATTTTTTAATGTCATCATTCTCCTATTAATTAAGTAATTTTAATTATTTAATTAAATTTTTCCATCATTTCACCTCAACCTTTGATTAATTAAATATTATTTAATTACGTCACTAAGATTCATGTCCCTTATAATTAAATAAATCTAATTTATTTAATTATTGCCACTCTATCTCCCATGATTAAATAATTAATTCTAAGATTTAATTATTAACTCATCTTTCTTTTTCCATGTTTAAATAAAGAATATTTATTTAAATGATTTTTTAAATTGACTTTTTGTCTCACTTACTTTGAATTAAATTATTATTTAATTCAAAAACTTATTTTTCCTTTTCTTCTATAATTAAATGATGTTTCCATTGTTTAATTATTCACTTGCCCTCCGAACTAATTGATTTTCTTAGTTCCTCTTCTAGTCTCATCCTTATCCTTGCTCATCACGTCCAATATGAAACCATCTATTAGTCCTTTTCGATCTCAATTGTCCATTCGATCTTCATTCATCTATAAAAGACTCCTATCACTTTCATTTTAACCTTCTGAGAAAATATTGAATAGGCTATCATGCTATTGAGATAATTAGTTTCTTTGATATTTTGTTGTCATTTACTTTAGGCTTTCATTGTAGGTTACAAATCTAAGGGAATTCATTACTTCATAGAAAAATGGAGAAGAACAATGAAGGTGATTCAACCACGGCATAAAGACTTGGGTAACTTCATTATGTTTTTTTGAGTTTTATAATAGGATTGTGCTTCATTATTGCTTAAAGATTTTTGGGTTTAATTTTATTGATTGATGTTTTCTAACATTGAATTTTCCCAAGCTACAAATACATTATTACTATCAATAGAGTTTATTTCATAATGATATATTCAGATAAGGATTAGAAGCATTAAGATATGGATTTGATGCATGACTGATACTAGAGAGATATTTTTGAAGGTCTATACTATGTCTTATGCTCTCTCTTGATGTTCCTGAGGAAGTATGTGTTGCTGAAAGGAAGTTCTAGCATCTGCAAGTTGCTTAGGTGTTTCTAGTTCAGGAAGCTACATTGAAGTTTCTTCGGGAGAATGCTCCACATTCCTCCACTGTTGATTCTTTGGTCTTGTGATTCAATGCCATTTTTTTGTGGATGTTACACTCCTATATTTTTAGTTCACCTATGTTTCCAAGGAGATCTATGTGAATTGTTGAACGTTGGTGGTGCTTTTGGCTGTCTAAACTAGTCTAAGAAATGCATTTCATTTGTCTACATTGATGTCTCTGCTCCTACAGCTTGGTGAATGTTGAATGTTCTCTCAATGTCTATGTAGTATCTGAGTTCTAATCTCATATGTTGAATTTGTTTGCAAGCTGATATTTTAATGTTATATCTCATGATTAAGTAGTCTATATTTTTGGAATATATTTTTCTATTCCTATTTGATTTGTAGTGGCTATTGGTGG
This sequence comes from Sequoia sempervirens, assembly GCA_007258455.2. Lineage (NCBI taxonomy): Eukaryota > Viridiplantae > Streptophyta > Pinopsida > Cupressales > Cupressaceae > Sequoia > Sequoia sempervirens. The sequence continues at coordinate 54,135 of VDFB02118663.1, forward strand.
CATGATAATATGGAAGAAGTGTAAGGTTGTTGGATGTTCAAGGAACATCCCCATGTGATCCACACATTGCTAATTAGCTTCTTTTGTATTTTATTGTGTTTTGAGTTGGCTCTCTGGGATATTTATGGACATCTAGCTAACAAGGCCTTTGCTTACATTGTGTGCTTAGGGGGCTACACCAGCAATGCAAGATGTGTTGTAATAGTTTTTGGTCCTAACCTATCCTACTTAGGACTGTATCATGTTAATTCAATACAAATTATGTTTATGGGCCGACTAACTTTATGTTCTTCAACATTTAATCCACATGTTTCCTTGATGTTGACTTCAATTGATGTGTGCCTACATGTAAATTCTTTCAAATCACATTAGGAGAAGTACTAAGAGTGTTTTTGGTCCTCTCTATCTTCTAGATTAGACCGTATTATGTTTTTCTGGCCAACCATTTAATTTAATTATTTATCCTTTTCTTGTCTGACCTAATTCAAGTTTAGATGTTTTGTGGTGGATATTGTAGACACCTAAATTTGACCACTTTCATTTTGTCAATTCACCACTTTTTTGTCTAAATATCCTCTTATCCACAATAATTAAGTAATATTTCTATTATTTAATTAATACCCCTAAAGTCCTCTAGATCCCTAAGGTATTTAATTAAATAATTAAACACTTTACTCCCGATCCCTTTCCTCAAAAAATTAAATAAATAATCTATTTATTTAATAGCTTCATGCCCCCCTTGCTTAATCCTTGATTAAGGATGTGCACATTCCTAATCATTGATTAGGGAGGTGTCACATCCTCCATAAAATGCAAGTGGGATCCTAATATCTCTTAACCACCTAACCTTCCTCTAATCATCCATTAATTAGCCTAATGTAACCCATGGTCAACCCCCTAATAAATACTACCCACATCCCAATAGAATTTTTAATTCCATTTTATTCTTCCAACATCCCTAATAGAATTATTAGTTCCATTTACAATCCCCATGTCCTTTCCAATGGAAATTTAAATTCCATTTATTCATCCAAGTTTTTTAGAAGAATTTTTAATTCCTCTTCCCTTTCTCGAAGGAATAATAAATTCCTTTTTATTCACCCCATGTCCCTAAGGAATTTTTAATTCCTTTTATCATTCCCATGCAAGTTAAAAAGGAATTTTTAATTCTTTTGGTCAACTCTTGATATCAACCCTTGATCCTCTTCCAAGACTCAATCTTGTCCATTCATTCACCTCCCCTCTTGCTAATACTAAAAGACTTAGTCATTTTTCACACAAACATTCATTCAATCACAACAATACTTGAACAATCTTAATCTCTCAAGCCTTCAATCACCATAGCCATCTTGCATCCATTTTATGATCAAATCAAGAAAAATTAACTTATTATGCTATCAAAATCTTGAAGGAGCACACATTTATAGAACACCCAGTGGGACCCATGTCATGGGTCCTTGATATTTTTTATTGGTTGGTTTTTGCAGGTTCGGACATTTTCTACTTATAGAGGAAAACCCACCTAGATGGACAAGTCCACCTAGTTACAGGGGTGAACCTTCTCTTTGAATGGGTGATTGTGCATTTTCCCCTCCTCCAAATAGGTGAATTCATGGTCGAATATCTAGAACCAAGCTTCCAAGGGTGAATCCACCTAGACAAGTGAATCTGTCTAGCTATAGAGGTGAACTTGCATTCAAACAGGAAAACCCACATCAAGACAGGTGAAGTGCATCTGCCTCTTTCCAGATAGGTGATCCTGCATTTGTGCAAACCTATGACTTGAATGGGTGACTGCACTAGGTACAGAGGTGAATCCACTCCTGCTCACAGAGGTGAACCTACACTCTAGAGGGGTGAACCTGCACTCTAGAGGGGAAAACCTACAACTTACAAGGGTGAATCTGCTACCTACAAAGGCGAATCTATGTGGTCTAAAAAAGGTATAAAAAAATCAATTTTTGATAAAATTATCATCGTTTTATACTTTTCTTTATCAAAAAAAAATCTCTAGGGGCTCCACCCTCTAGCCCCACTTATGTGGGGGATCAAACTATCCTCCCACACCTCCCTTTTTGTTGGGTTAGGTGTTCCCCCCCTTGGGCTAACCATCATTTGATTTCATCATTTTATTTGCATCTAATCATCTTTTTGTGTAGCTTTCTCTCATTCATCAAAGACGGGTGGATTAAACTACTAAATTATCTTCTATAAGATGATTGGTTGAAGACAAGTGTGAGTATATTTTTCATACTAATCTAGGAACACTTTGATTTCTTAAAGAGTCAATTTGCATTGTTTTCTATATTCGGGAGTGGTTTGTTGACATATGCTCTCCCCTTGCACCGTATAATGATCTTAGGGATCAGAAATTGTAACTCATTCTAGTCCAATTCAGTCTACCTAGGAGTGTTAGCTTGTATGTATGCTCTCCCCTTTCACCTTATGCAAGCTCATGGATCAAAAATTCCTAGCATTTCCTACCCTTTAGGAGACTTGCCTATGATTTCATCACTTGGGGGATGATCTCAACCACGTGTATCAATGGGGTATATAAAGGGGGGAGAACTAAATTTGTACCCCAATCTAATCACGTTGTGTCTAGCGGAGCACTAATACTAGGGTGATTCCTAGTTAGGTGTGAAGAGTTGGTCTGATTTTTCAATACCTCACTAGTGCTCCTGATCCACACTTGTGATAGGCTGGTGTTCATGGTTGTGCCTCACACACCCTCCTAGTGTATCAAGGACTCATGAGATATCCTGTATAGCCTAGTTTAATACCCATGTTTTAGTCATGGCTTGGTGTAGTGTAGGGGATATGGATCATACCCTAAAGTTACTCACCACATACTCCCTTAGGTCGAGATAGAAATACTAATGGTGAAATATGATAGTTCTCGAGGAGAGAGATAAGGTTAGCCCATGGCATCTATTGATGACCCTATGCCATTGGATTTCTACCTATCTACTTTCGCAAGAAAGGGTGCTTCCACCCAATTATAATGGAGTATTAACCCCTCGGGGTGGTGGGCCTACATCAAGTTTGTAAACCCTCTTAAATAATTATAGGGTTGTTCATGTGTAGTTGTGTCTTCTTGTGTGATACCAGTGCATGTCTTTAGTCTAACTTAGTCTTTTCCCACTATCTTCTTATTTGCTATTTTTGTCCTTTGTCATAGTCCATCCATTCCTTAGGGGAGAATCCACTTCTTAAATAGGTGAATCCACACTTTCAATGGGTGATCATGCCCTATGATGGGCTGCCCCGCATCTTTCTCTATTATGTCTAGTTAATTAGCCCTGATAAGTGAATCCGCTTCATATATAGGCGGATTCACTCATTTATTACTTTCCCTTTGGGAGATCCTACTTATTTGAGAGGTGATTTTTCCCAATGTATGTAGATTCCCTTAGATAGGTGATCTTGTTCCCCAAAGGATCAAACCCATTCGAGTCATTTGTATACCTTTTTCATCCCTTGGGTGATCCTACCTCTTCTAGAGGAGATCTTGAGTCCACCCTTCTCCTTGTTAGGTGAATCCACCTTTCATAGAGGAAATTCCACATCTAATTCCACACCTCCTCATCCATACATTATCCCTACATAGGCGATCTCACTTCTCATAGGGGTTATCTTTCTATCATACTGTCTGTACATATCTGTAGATAGGTGATCCTATGTCCTAGATAGGATTTTTTGCACTTAGGCATTTCCACTACCTACAAAGGTGATTGTGCTCTATTCTTGGTAAAATCCACTTTCCATCCAAAATCTAGAGAGTCAATCCATCCTATCACAATTAGCCTATATCTTCCTCAATCCAAAATGATAATCCAATCATTTTCCT
>VDFB02118664.1:0-11796 GCA_007258455.2 Sequoia sempervirens
GAATACATGGAAAGACGGCTTCTGGATGAGTGTTGAGGTTGTGCCCGAAGTAGATGTAGATGGTGCGATTTCATGAAAAGCAGCTGTAAACGTAGACGCCATGGGATTATATTTAATTGAACACAGAGAAGCAATGAGAAAAAACCAATGAAGAAGGCTCGGTTTTGAGCGAGGGAAGAGGAAGCAGTGGATGATAAGTAGAGTGAGTGGCTGTGACAGCGAGATCACGTAGAAGAAACGCCGAGCCTTACTGGAATGCGTGTGGAAGACGGCTTCAAGGAGCGAATGTGGAAGAGAAGAGGAAGCCATTTAGCCGGTGATGATAAGAAGTGACATCTTCGGAATGGTGTGACAAGTGGAGCTATTTGATGGCCCTACTTAAACATCACACACTAAGCTACTTTGACTGCTTATGTGGCAGATGTGGGCCTGTTTCTGTAGCCAGCGTCCGCTCCCGTTCCCGTTCATACAGTAATCGCCTTAATTTCAAATTCAAACGGTTCCCGCGCGGAAGTCTGGTGGAGGGTTTGTTCGTATTAAACAAGACATCAGAGAAGAATAGAAACACAAATGGTTGCTGCAGCGGCGAGTTGGGAGCTTTGGAACAGGGTATGAACATCCATTAAATCATAAAGGAAAGGGGATTATAGTCAGATATTACAGTCAGAAATGCTATGATACACATGAATGCAAAATGTGGAAGAATATACAAGGCACGTGAATGTATACCCCAAAGCAATGTGGTCTCATGGAATGTTGATTGCAGGATATGCGCCAAATGCGTTTGTTGAAAAGAATTTAGAAACTTTTCCCAAATGTGCAGGTGTAAAGCCAGACTCCTTGCAACATTTGTTGGCATAAATGGGAGTTTTGGAACAAGATATAGACATATTACAGGATAAACGTTAGAGGAATTTTGTCAGATGTTGTAGTCAGAATCGGTTCGTGTTAGGAAGCTATTGCATTCAAAACCTTAATCACAAATCATTTCCCACATAACCCAAGAAAGATTAACATGCATACAAGTTTTCCAAATGCAAAGATCAAATAGACAAGCCACAAGATAACATAAGATTTACCCTGGGAAAACCCTCAAGAGGGAAAAACCCAGCCTCCAAAAGCATCCATACTCCATAATATTAATCAACCATAAGAAAATACAAGAGTTACAATGAATACCTCTGAAACATCAAGCCCTCCAATGCACTTTCATGTGTCCAAGCATGAATCCACACATCCCATGCCATGCTTCACAAATGCACTCTTCAGAAAGACTCAATCAGCCAACTTGCTCAGCTTGTTCACACCCCAACCTAAAACAACTACATTGTGTTTTCTTTTATAGACACAAGCTCACAAAAATACAACTGGTGGTAAGGTAAAACCATGTACCAGAAAACCATGTGAATACAAAACCACTGACCCCTTTTCTAATATTGGGTACTAAGCTGTTACAATATTTAATTCCCCAATATTAAATTGCTACCACATGTCTTCTACAAATAGTAATACAATGTTACAATACAATCATTACATGGGACCAAATAATTACCTAGTGTGATTATCCACACCACCAAGGTGCATCACAACTGAATAATTATTTAATTACAATAATAGAATAAAAAAATTATGCAATGGTGTACAACACCATACCCCAACATTCTCCCACTTGTTGTATACATTGCATAAGGGATCAATGCATGATATACATCATCATAGCCATCCATGAAACCACATGAATCTGTAACATGCTCTCGTGCTCCAACAAGATACCTGCAATAAGAACAAAGTGACCACCATCTCAAGCAAGAACTCCTCTCATCCTCCAACGTGCCACCTATGGAAGAAAAGGAACATGCCAAGGCGAAGGTGCAACAATCCATGAGCACAAGCACCAAATCCAAGTGATAACAAAGGCTCTAACCAAGCTTTTGTCAACTATAAAAACCCCACATGATCGGAAATAACATCCACAACACATGCTAATACATCCAACCATCCATACCTCCAAGGTATCAATACATCAGTAAACTTATGCCAAGAACATATCCAACCTGTAAACTGCAACCAAGCTCCCTATATAAAACCTGTCAATGAAGAACATACATATCTAGAAACTCCCAATGCATAGGTAATGCCAAAGCATATCAAGTCTACCAATCCACACTATACATCAAGGTGTGATAAGTCAATCAAAACATGAAGTACCAAGAAAAATTGCAATGATCCACACATACAACCCAAGAGCTACATCATCTCTCACAACATGTTGCCACCATCCTCCCAAAACAAGGAGAAACCATGAAGAGAGAAACCTGTAAACCATAATGTCCTTCTACCAACACCTCAAAAGTGTACCGTTGTGTCAAGTATTATCTCCTAAACAACCCCAACTGAAAAGCCTCACCAACATCCATAACACTCAATCTCATAGATCAAGTACAACATATAAATCAATGTAACAATGCCAACATGGATGTAAGCCTCTCAAAATAAGAAGATCAAACTCATAGATAACCATCCCCATTACTAGAAATCAACCCATAAACCATCTCCTAACAATCCTCATCAAAGAATGATATCATAAACTCAAATGCACAAGGAGATAACCATACCATAACATCTCTCAAAATGAATCCTCCAAAACTAACTATCATAGCTCAAGATCCATGTCTATGAAAGATTAAGCATAAAACACAACACATCTGAAAGATATAATGGGAAAATACCTCTCAAATCATAAGCTGCCGAGTAGACCAAGAGTGGGAATGAGAATGCTCCTCCAAGATAACCAAGTCATCATGACTCACTCCAAGAACAATCTCCTCTATTGGTCCATCATGAACTCACGTCCATATCTAGGTGAAGGCTCCCTCGGTCTTCATACTGAAACCTCCAAAGAGTAATTTTCTCAAGAAAATGTCTCTAATCACAAGAGAACTCCAACCATCACCTACATCTCTAAGTATCCACGAGCACCTGTAACCGATCAATCCATGCCAAACTCCAAATGCAACATAACACCATCATGAAGTAATCAAGCAAATGATCAATGTAATCAATACAAAGAGAATCACACACGATCAATGTTAAAGCTCCAACTACAGAATCAGGAACCTATCATGACAACATGATCTAACCATCTCCTCCTAGGAGATCACATGCACCATAACATACATCCTGGTCTCAAGAGAACATGTAAAATGCCAAACTCTAATCTAGAATCAAGAGTGTACCATGACATCATAACAAACACTCTAAGCCAAGAAAACATATCCCCAATCACATGAAGATAACCATACCAATGATGCATCCACGTCACTGCCAACAACTCCCATTGAACCATGATATGAGCTACACATGGCATCATGACAACCATCCTCTCACACTCAACTAAAATGTCAGTAACATACAAGTAAACCAAGATCTCCAAGCCAAGAAGATACATACAACCACCATCAAAACATCACAAACCAATCCAACACCGCCAAATCATCACTGTCAAAATATCCCACTGAAAGTGTATAACCAATGAATGTACCAAGCTATCATGACATCGTGATTAAACCACATGCTACAAGGCCCATGAACTGACTAATCAAGTACTCAAAACATCCATCCTCTCAATCCCAAAACAACATACCAATGCACAAATGACCACAAACAAGGCCAACTAATGAAATCTGCAACAATGAATCAAACCTGGTGGATATAGACAGTCCACATTCGAGTCATCCCACTACAAATGAATGAGTGGCCAACCCACACACTTGCATAACTCGTAGATCCAATCACTGAAACATGCAAACTCATTATTACATTAGTAACTACAAACCAAGATATCAAAGAAGATAACCATGTAGACATCTAGACTCAAACACCAAATCAATCACTGATCTGATTTTCCAACCATGTCCACAAATGAGTAATCATAGTCAAGGAACCAAATAAGCGTCAAGAAGATTTAATACCAATCTCCTAACATCAAACCATATCACCACCAAACACCACATACATGATCATGCCATGCCAATGCATCAAATGTACCTGCATATCCATAACACCATAACCATTGCCATCACTGTACCTGCACTCAACTATCACCCATATGAGACTCCAAATCTCAAACCATGTCCAACCATGTCCTCAAAACTGAAGACAACCTGTGTACCTATCACCATCAAAGTCCTAACTCTGAAAATTACCTGTAAACCTATACCAGAAAGCACCAATCTGATAATGACCAGTAGCATCATAAATAACATATAAAAACATGTACTCCCTCAAGTTTTCGCTTCTTGCCTCATCCAAATGCTCACACAATCACACCCCGAATCTCAAGCTCCTACAAGCAATCAAACAAGTACCAAACATTCCTTGCACCATAAACTGATAAATAATTTGAACCACTATGTAGTACACTGCAAATTCTCTCCAATGCATCTTTGAAATCAACAATCCGATTTCGTATGCAAAATATATGACCAAAATTGTGCAAACGAGAACATCTGACTTCCAGGCTCCAAAAACATACCAAACAAATGTAACCAAAGAACCAAATCTATACTGCAAAGGTGCTCGTGTTCAACTTTTCCAAAGACTATAAGAAGTCGAAAAACTAACATGCTGGGCAAAATTTATGCTCATTTGAAGAAAATCGCTATAAATCAACCTTCGTGTGGCTCTCCTCGTGGTGCTTGGGTATGTGCTGCTAGGTATGGATTCCAAAACCACGAATTTAATTTAATTTCTCATTTTAAAAAAACCCTCCATCTCCTGCGTACGGACCCGACGCAACATTTAAAAATGGCTTTGAAAACTTTGAAGTCCGACATTTTAAGCTTTATCGGAGGAGTTTTAAATGAATTAAAATTTGTTTTAAAAGACTTTAAAAGTCTTTAGCCGGCAGTTTTTGTGGGTGCCAACGGACCAACCACCGGCCGGTACCCCACTACCAACGGGAGCCGACAGCGATTGAAGATCGCCACTATCAAGACTACCGATAGTAGTACCACCATCGGTATCGAAGTGAAGTGGTCTCAAGGACTTCAAACAAACAATTTTTTTAAAATTTTTCTAACTTCCGATTTTTCCCTTTGTGATTTTCAATTTTTCACCTAAAAATACTTTTTCCTCAAAAACACTTCCGAATTTTTCAACACACCGGCTAAAAATAATTTATTTGAAAAAGAACGGGATTTTTAATTTTATTTTTCTACACATGCAAAATGGGCCTTTTACTAAAAAAAATTTGCCTTTTCTTCAACTTTTCCAAAGTAGGTCAAATTTTATGTCAAAATTCGTCTCTCAGCCAGCCTAAATCCAGCCATGAGATCCATTTTGTTCCAAAATAATGTTTGTGAAATTTCTCCAACAAAACCCTCACATGCAAACTCAAACCAAGAAACCCTTTTTCACCCAACACTAGAAAACTTCATATCTATAATAAACCCAACAAATCTTGACAACCCAAAAGCCCAAATCTGCATAAAAACACCTACAACATGTGTTCCATACCTTGTAATGCCTCAGATCCTACATGCATGTCCATGGCTTCAACTTTGCAAAAAACTCTCAAACCAGGGTTATAATAAGAAAATCTTCAACCATGAAGGTTCTGATACCACTTGTTAGGAAATATAGCATTCAAACCCAGAATCACAAACTATTTCCCACATAACCCAAAAGAGATTAACATGCATACAAGTTTTTCCAAATGCAAAGATCAAATAGACAAGCCACAAGATAACACAAGATTTACCTTGGGAAAACCCTCAAGAGGGAAAAACCCAGCCTCCAAAAGCATCCATACTCCATCATATTAATCAGCCATAATCAAATACAAGAGTTACAATGAATACCTCTGAAACATCAAGCCCTCCAATGCACTTTCATGTGTCCAAGCATGAATCCCCACATCCCATGCTATACTTCACAAATGCACTCTTCAGAAAGACTCAATAATCACAGCCAACCTGCTCAGCCTGTTCACCTCCCCCAACCTAAAACCACTACATTGTGTTTGCTTTTATAGACACAAGCTCACACAAATACAACTGGTGGTAAGGTAAAACCATGTACCACAAAGCCATGTGAATACAAAACCACTGACCCCTTATTTAATATTAGGTACTAAGTTGTTACAATATTTAATTCCCCAATATTAAATTACTGCCACATGTCTTCTACAAATAGTAATACAATGTTACAATACAATCATTACATGGGACCAAATAATTACCTAGTGTGATTATCCACACCACCAAGGTGCATCACAACTAAATAATTATTTACAATAATAGAATAAAACATTTTATGCAATGGTGTACAACACCATACCCCAATAGTCAAGTAGACGTGTATGCAAAAAAGTGTAAGTATAGACAAGGCACACGAACTATTTGACAGAATCTCTCCAAAAATTGTTTAATAGAATGCCACGATTGCAGGATATACAAAATATGGAAGCACAGACAAGGCACGTGAACTGTTTGAAAGAATGCCTCAAACGAATATGTTCCCAACGCCCTGATTGCAGGATATTAACAAAATGGATTTACTAAAAATACTTTAGAAACTTGCTACCAAATGCAATTGGCAGGTGTAAATCCAGACTCTACAGCCTTTGCCAGCATCCTTCCAACCTATATCAAATGGGAGCCTTCGAACAGGGTATGGATATCCATCAAGCATAAAGGATAGGTAAATTTTCTCAGACGTAGTTGCAACTGTTTTTGACACCATAGATAATTGTAGGCACAATTCACCATACAAACTAATGAAGAATATCTGAATTTAAGGTAGTTGAGGAAGGTTGAGCAAAGGTATATGTTTATGTTGAAATTAGTGAAATAATTATTTTGCGGATGTGCATTATATGTATGACTTATAATAATATTACATTGTGACAATTTATGTCCAAGTTAGAGATGTCAATTTAAAGTTGGATAGTGTTCATTCATACCCATATAAGTAGTACCACTATTCTTTGTACCATTCCTCCTTATCATCCTATGACAACTCTACATTTATATACGATTTTTCCTTCCACTACCATTTCATTCCCTCTTTCCTCCCACTCTCTTTAGACATCCTCCATTCTACCCATGCTTCTCATACCACTACTACTTGCACTTCTAAACCTTAAAACACTAGTGAATTAGTTTGATCAACTTAAGAAGAAAGTGGATAATATGCTTGTAGCTCTGACTCTATTACATATAATCCTCCACATTTCACACCTTTTGCATTCGAGGTTGTCACACACACATTTCCCATTGGCTTTATTGTAGCTATATTTGAGTTATATTATGGAAAAGGTCGTCACAATGTTCACCTATGAGCTTTCAACAATAAAGTCTCACCTAAATTATTTCCATGAACCCTAAGGACTATGCCTTGAATACTTCTAATCCTTAGCTTCTATTTTTATCCATTGTTTTGATGAGCTAGCCACCTCTTTCTTATAACACTTATGTGTCAATATGGGCTTATAAATAAATAACTAATTTAACTAAATGTTCCTAGATACATAATGAGTTACTAATGACTATGGAATTAGCTTCCAATATTTATGTGGTAGAATTTGTGTACATGCATGTAAAAAATATTGGACTTCAACTATTTGAATTTAATGGTTGGAATTGTGGGGCCTACCCTACTTCCTCCAACCCTTCAATATATCAAAAGATTAATGAATTTCAAAAAGGAATGATAAGAAATATTATAAACCTAGTTCCAATCAAATGTCTATGATATCTAATTTTACATCATTCTAAAATTAAGGGCCTAGGAAATTTACAAAGCTTAGAAAACCATTGGATAATGTTCTTCAAGCCTTCCTAATAACTTTTCCAGCCTTAATTCCATCAACCTATTGGACTCCTCTAGAGGATTATCTAAGAGTTATAATGATTAATCCTTCTACAATTTCCATGGAGTTAATGGACACCATACATATACGTGTATGGAATTCAAGTATAAAATTGTAGATCTCATTGATAATAATGTAATTCACATTGATGGTGTGAATGATGGGGAAATTATTTGGTTGCTACACTAAAACAAAATTGGAAATTTTATGCTAATAATTTTCTATTGCATACACAATTTAACAATATTGAACACTAATAGGTATTCATGCATCTTGCTAATTCTATGATGTATACACACATGAATAAAGATCTTATGGATACAAAGTACATGTTTGTTCCTCTTCCCACACTTCTATAAAAATATTTATGGATATTACTCATCAAATTTCACCTCCTTATGTACCTTCAATTATTTAATTTTATAAGGAGATCTCAAACCACAATTATTATTATCCATTTTATGGTCATGGTTTTCTTCATGGTAAAAAATGTGAAGGTATTCACATTAATCTAGGCAATTAGTATATAACATATGCATAGAAGAATTTGATATAATTAAAAAGTTAGCATCAAACAATAATACATATCTATGTGTTGCTCTAAACATAAACAATGACATTCTTGTGGATGCTTTGTGAAGGTCTTTATTCTTGACATGGAGCTTAAGGAGGTGGATACATTTTTCAATATCATTCCTCCATTGGTTAGATTTTATATTTTACTTGGGAGACCTTAGTTACAATAATTAAATGTGATACCTTTTATGATACATCAATGTCTAAAATGTGTTTGTTAAGAGAAAATTGTGAAGGTGATGAGAGATGCATATGTACCTATTTTGAAGTCATGTTGCTCAGATAAGGTGGAATCATTGTAGCAACATCAAGATTAAATGTGTTATTCATCCCATATTTGACTAAGGCTATATCTCACTATTGATAATTTTGTTAACAGTTAGAACAACACCAAGATTGGGAATGATATATCTTAATGACGATAATTTGAGTAAAAGTGGATCAAAGTTTGTAGTGAGGCTAGAAAGAAAATCATTAGATGCTTTGGATAATGTGCTAAATTACTTATTTTATGAGTAATTAATGATAATAATTTGACTAATTATGATTACAATTTCCTCACGTGTAATAATCCCAACAAAAAAATTGGCAAATTAATTTTAGATTTGTGAATTTTAAATAAAATATTACAATCCTAGATTATCCATAGTTGTTACATTAAAAATGAAATATAAACTAAAACATTTTTCTTATATTCAATGGGTCTAGAGCACATCAAAATGTGTTGCCGGAATAACATAAACAACATCAACAACTATAGCAACAATAAACTGAAAATTATTAATATGCTTAAACCCACAACAAACAACTTTAGAAAACACAAACTCGAATAGTTGGAATCTTACAACTTTAAATGCTCATTCACAACCTTTGAGTGAGATTATCCTACAAGGCCATGGATTATCATTAACTCTTATATTAACTATATCGCCTTTTATAACAATATCTATAGCAAAGTAGTTCATAGTAGGCATGATTTTGATTAAGGTTTTCTATTCTAAAATATCTTAACTATATAAATTTTAATGATTATTTTAGACTAACCCATATGCAAGATAAGACACACTCATGCCAATAGTACTAAAAACATGATTAAAAAAAGAACCAAAATTTAATTTAAGAGCCCAAACTAATAAATTAGATTAAATTTTAAGTTATTGTTTAGATTATTTAAAATTATATTCTTATGAGTTAATACCTACAATTATGATATTCAACAATAACTTTCGAGTAGAAGTAGCTAGTGATAAGGACCCTTAATCATCCAAGTAGAAGAGGGAGTGTATAATTTCATTAAAAAATAGATCAGTGACTAGTATTAGTATATGGTTGACTCAATAAAGGATAACAGAGAAAGTAAGTGTTGACAAGGAGGGCATGTGTCATGAGTTGGGAATAGCATGAGAAATCTATCATCTTAGTAGATTTCTAGTTGCCAAATAATGGTCATTCTATGAGTGTAGAATGATGATTATGCTAGTTACATCTAGATGGTGTTGGCTTCTTTATTTGCTTCAACCATTGACTTGTGCTTGGATCCATAGGAGTTGTTGTAGCTTTCTATATATGTAAATATGGATTTAGTTAATTCAATAGACAAGGTCTTATAGAAGGAATTTGACTTGTACATCTAGAAAATCCATGTGTGGTAGCCAACTCTCTATAATATATGAAACTAATAAGGCATAGAACTAATTTAATACTTGATAAGAATTTGATCTAGAGAAGACTAGATGGCCAAATCTATGCACCTTGTCATCACCCAATGAAACTATATACTTTGTTGTGAGGGTGGCCAAGTGGAATAATAGACTATATGATTGGATCATCCCTAGAATTTCACCAACCTTGATCTTGTGGTGGCCAAAATTAAGTGAAATATAATTACTTACATAAATTATTGAATTGAAGGTTGGACAAAACTTATACACTATATGCATTATTCATAGTAAGCTCCTAGATTGACACTATTCAATATCCATAGGAACATAGGGTACTAAGCATTGAAATTAATACTAATAGGCTCTAAAACATGATCATTTGATGGAGAATATGGACCTTAAGTTGAGTTTGGATCCTTAGTGCTCACATGTAATTAAGTTGTATTTAATAGCATATTAATCAAACTTAAGTTGTATTTGCTAAAAGAAGTTACTATGCCATCAATCCCTACTTTCCTAGCTATAGATAAATTGATTTAGATTAGTAAATAAACAAAAGAAATGGGTCTATCTTTCTAGTAGCTTGGAAGGGATATGTCACATATCATAAATTTGGAAGATGGTTCTTATGAGTCTTTCCCTTAATGGGTTTTCATCAACCTTTTCCATATGCATAGCTTGTGCCTCATCACCACTCTAGTCTACATCCATATCTCTTTGTTGAGTGTTCTCCATTGCCTCTAACATCTTGTAGAGGTCACAATAATTTTTCTTGAGATTTTTTTATTCTAGGCACTTAGTTGCTTCCTCATCTATTAACAATAACTCCTCTATCTTTTATTCTCTCCTTCCTTAACACTCTTCCTATAAAAAAATGAAACCACAATTTCTACATAATGACCAACACATTGGAGGACATTTACACTACCTTCTACCTATCCTCATACTTTATTGAGGACAAAAATATCTTGGTTATAAACTTTAGTCAATTTCATGTAAAGTTTTCACCTCTCCACAAGCCAAACTTAGGCTATGAGACCAAATTTGATACAATTGTAATGTGAGATCCTAAGTAAAGGTATGCCTAGTGATATAGCAATGAGGCTCGCAATGGAGAACACACTCACAACAAGGAAGAAAACACAAGGAGATGGTATGAGAAAAATGCTTTCCAATAATTTGAATGACAAAGATTAAAACTTTATGGATAAAATACATAAATATTCAAACTTGACTATATATTTAGATTCAACTCCTATTGTAAGACCAACAAGAAGACCTTGACCTTTTACACAAAACTACTAATAATGAGATTTTAGTCGCCAAAACCCACCAATTTTCATCAATGCAGTCTACTCCAACATTCAAATTTACAAACTTTATCTAATATATTAAAGACATAAAATCCATAGCTAATCTAAAAAATGTAGTAGTTAATATTGATCAAATCATCCAATGAAATGCAACAATAAAGTATTGGTCTTGTCTAATTGCCATCTATTACTCATGCACAACTTCCATGTGGACATTGTATTGACTATTGCTATTTGTACTCAATCTTCTTGTTATTATTAGCATACAATGCGGATTTATCAATCATATAGCACTCATGGCACAATGAGTGATACACCATTGTATGATCTTCCTTCTTCCACACACATGCTAAAACTTAGTCACAAAACTTAA